>NW_019014656.1:1343776-1357262 GCF_000150535.2 Carica papaya | reverse complement strand
GAAGTCCAGCGGTGCCGCCGCGGCTTCCCTCGGTTTTTGCCTCCGATGAGGCCCTTTCCGGTTCCCGTTCGATGAAATTTTTACACCACTGTGATCACCATCCTTTTCTCTACAGGTTGACCGGAGCAAAACATCGAATCGCGACTCGCGCCGGAGAAGCCGCCGCACCCGAGAGCTCCGCCGCCAGTAAGTCTCGGTTTTTCGTGATTTTTTGGTCCATCGAGGGCCCTAGGGTTGTTTTATCGCAAGAATTGATGCGAGTTTGGCCAAATTCGGCCAGAAAGGGCCAGCCCGAGGCGGATCGCCGCCGTGCCAGAATTCTGATATTGGCCGAAAGGGCCCTGGGTCTGATTTGGGGTTTTTTGGGACACGTGCAGGTACCGGAAGTATGTCAGTTTCCCGAGAAAAAATTCAGGGAATTTAGGGACAGCCCGTATGCGCAGTGAGAACCCGATTTCAGACCCCGAAACAAGTAAGGATCTCTCACCCTATTTCCTATCACGGTATTAAAGCTCAATAAATGATAAAACGGTATTTCATGAATTAATAGATATGTATAATTGCTTAAGGTTGCTAATGGAGCCCGAATCTGGTGTATTTGGCGGTCAGTTGTTATTTGATCTATTTTACAGTTTTAAATGCAGTAGGGTACCTGATGTGTTTATTTTATGATTTCATATGCATGAATCACGGTTTCATTTATTATGCTTTGAATTATTGTGAACCCGATGTTTTGTTGCCTTGTTTGGTGTTCATTACTGGTTTACGTATTTTGTATTTGACTGGACAATTGAGATTAAGAAAAATAGTAAAAAGGTATGTGAATTGATAATGGATAATGTCTACAGCTTCACTAGATATCTTGGGAGATGGTGGACGGATCGGGTCCGTAGGGAACCCTACCGGGAACGTGGTCTCTCATATCAGACGGGGTATGAAGACCTTATGTGTTTTGACGCCCATACCGGACGGGGTATGGGGATTGCCCGTTTCACCCTCATACCGGACGGGGTATTGAGGTTTATGTTTTTGGCGCCCATACCGGACGGGGTATGGGGACGGCCCCGGAATCAAGTTATTAATGTGAATGGTTCACGTGTGGCGGAGACCCCTATGGATCCACATGGATACTAGTAGGCTGATAAAAGAGGAAAATTGTTGTCTGATGATTGAAAAACGCGAGTTTGATATGTGTTATGTTACAAAGTGTACATGATTTTATGATATTTATGATGTAATTGTTTTCATGAATCTCACCGACGTAAGTGGACAGTAAAGGTTTTTATTACTATTGATAAATGAGTTTGCTATAAATTATGCTCCAATGGTCGTTTTTGTTTTCTACAAACATTTTCTCCTGTGGTAGTGAGATCGTGTGATGTCTTTAATGGGCTAGTGTAGCTCATTCCTTACTTAACCATTTCAGATCAGGATGACTTGGTTCCCGAACCCGTCCCGCAGGAAGACGGCGAGTAAATGACTAAGGATTTGATAGATTTATTTATAGCATTCATTACTAGTGTTAACTTCAATTAGTTTATTCTTTCATACATTTAATACGTTTTAGTTATTGTGTAAGAGATATTAATCAGAATTTTTATTTCGCTTCCGTACTTAAAATTTTTAATACATACATTTTCTTTAAATTTACGGGGCCGTTACATCACTAAACACAAAGAAAAAAACCAAGAGGCAAACAGATTATGCAGTCAACGATATTAAGTCTTCCACACAGGATCCTCTTTTTGCAACATGTAATAAATTTCATATTTGGACAACAAAAACTATATTTGGAATAAATACAATTTTTAATCTATTAGAAAATGAAAGTAACTAAATCTACTCCACACCAGGCATGCTTTGAATTTTCTTTTTCTAAAACAAAGTATATTCAAATTAGAACATATTGATTTGTAGAGGCGGCAAAACATCTGCGACCCATCAAAACCGAACCAACCAGCTCATATCCATCCCAGATTTTAATCAAAACCAAACTGACACATGTCTGCTCGGGGTGGGTTCTAGTTTTATCATACCAGGGTGGGATGAGTTTGAAGGTAACAAACCATGTCCGAACTTTGACCCACTTTTCTCCTCTTTATCTCTCCATATGTAGTATAATATATATTTTAATTTTTTAATTATTAAATATAAAACATATAATTGATATTTAAAAAATACCCAATAAAGCCGTCTCCTACACCCTTTTATATATATACTTTTTTAAAAATAAAAGAGATATAGTATTATTATGCACAAAGGTATCAAGGAGGTACCACCTGAAAATTACAAAATTAACAGTCGATCAGGTAGTCTATAACAATCCCAAAATCTTCCCAATCAGTTATGTCATGACCAATCAAAATAAAACTAAAAGTATAAAACCATCTATCCCTAATATTTACAATGTCTGTTTTAATATCCTCAAAATCTCTAGTATTCCTCTCTCCAAAACACCCAAATAAAAGAAAGTGGGATAAGGAATAAATCTTTTTTCTTATTACATAAACCAGCCCACGCCCACAACTCCTTACTAACACTACCCGCCATAGCCCACATCATTCCCATAATCTCATACACGTACTCCCAAATTTTGTAGACCATAGGACAATGAAGTAACAAGTGGTTGCATGATTCTTCTTCAGCCTTGCATATGTAACACCTATTGGTTATTATCATTCCTCTCTTTCTCAACAAATCAATGGTCAAGATTTTTTCTTTGACAGCTTCCCATATGAAAAAAGCCATTCTACACAAAACTTTAGACCTCCAAATTTGCTTAAACGGTGCTGTCTTGGCACTCTCCTCACCATTTTTGGCAATAAGATTATAGTAGGACTTCACTGAAAAGCCTTTTTTCTTGTCCGGTTTCCAAATTCTTTTGTCATTCTCATTACTCACCTTAAAAGCAGCAAGCCACCGAAGCAGATTACAGAATTCTACCTCTTCATCCTCCTTTAAACTTCTTCTAACCTGAATACACCACCCACCCCCCTTCTCCCCTACACGCTTCTATACATATAAGCTGTATGTATATATATATATAATGGAAGCTGTATATATATAATCCACCTAGTTTCCTAGTTTATGTATTTCATTTCACCTAGTTTCCTCTTGCAGCTTGCAGGTGTTTGCCAAAAACTGCTCCAAAAGCCTATATCAGATCATTTCCCAATCTGCCTTGAAGTGGATGGCATTCAGTGGGGCCCTATTCCGTTCAGGTTGGATAATCACTGGCTAGAGGATGAAAGGTTTCGGCTCTTTGTGGAAGAGAAATGGAAAAACCATAATGTTCAAGGGAAGGCTAGTTTCAGAGTGGCCTGTAAACTGAAGTACCTAAAAAATGAAATAAAGGCTTGGGCAAAGGACAAAGGGAAGAGGAAAGGTGAAGAGATTAACAAAATGATGAAAGGAGTTGGGGGATCTTGATATGAAGGGTGGGCAGGTCAGATTTACAATGGAGGAGAAGGCTGGGAGGGATGAGTTAAAGCTAAAAATAGCTAATTCATTACAGATTGAGGAGAGGGAATGGAAACAGAAATCTAGGGAGATATGGTTGAAGGAGGGAGACCAAAAATACTAAATATTTCCAAGCTCTGGCCAGCCACCGAAGGAGGAGCAATTATGTTGATGAATTGTGGGACTGGAGGAGGTAAGATACTGGGGAAACAACAACATGAGGGAAGCTGCCCGAGCTTACTTTTCAAGGCTTTATGAGGAAGAGTTTAGGGTGAGACCGAAACTGGATGATTTGGATTTTGCGAGGATTTTCGAAGCTAGCAAACAGATGATTGAAGCAGATTTCTCTGAGGAAGAGGTGCTAGAGTGTTTGAAAAGTTCCAATAGGGATAAGGCGCCGGAACCAGATGGTTTTAACATGTTCTTCCACAAATTTTGGAACATCATCAAGGATGATGTCATGGAGGTATTTAGAGAGACGCACGAAAATGATAAATTTGTTAGATCATTGAACTCAACTTTCCTTATACTCATCGCCAAGAAGAAGGGAGCTAAATACATAAGAGATTTTCGCCCTATAAGCTTAATTGGTTGCATCTACCAGCTCATTGTTAAGGTGTTGGCAAGTAGACTCTCTAGGGTGTAGGGGGGAGGCAATAGGAAAATGTCAACATGCATTTGTAGGAGGTAGACAAATCCAAGATGCAATTCTAATAGCTAAAGAGATTGTAGATGCCCTGGTGGTCCAGAAAAAAGAAGGTTTGTTGCGTAAACATGATACAGAGAAGGCATATGACCATGTATGTTGAGATTCTGTAGATTATATGTTGGGGAGAATGGGTTTTGGACAAAAATTGAGATCATGGATTCACACTTACATGACCTGCACATCATTTGCTGTTTTAATCAATGGTGGCCCATCAAAATTTCTCACTACTTCTAGAGGAATTAGACAGGGCGATTTACTCACCCCATTACTTTCCATTGTTGTGATGGAAGCTCTAAATGATTTGATGAATAGAGCAAAAGAGCTTCAGCTCTTGCAAGGAGTTTATGTGGGCAATGGTATTGAGGTCTCTCACCTCTTTTTCGCGGATGACCTTGCTGTTCTGCCAACCAGAAAAACAATATCTGCTTCACCTAAGGTGCATTCTCCTATGTTTTGAGGGTATTTCTGGACTCCACATCAACCTTAATAAAACTGAAATGGTTAAAATTGGGGATAAAAGGGATGAACAGGAGCTGGCTCGGGTTATGGGGTATCAAGCAGCCAACTTGCCTATCAAATATCTCGGTGTTCCTCTTGGGGCAAAGTTCAAAGATCAAAGAACTTGGGAACCTGTGGTCGAGACGTTTGAAAGAAGGTTAGCGGGCTGGAAAAATAATCTTTTGTCAAAGGGTGGGAGGCACACTTTAATTAAAAGCACCTAGCAAAACTCACTATATACTTCCTTTCCACTTTGACGATCCCTGTCAAAATTGCATGAAAATTGGAAGCCATATAATGTCAGTTTCTTTGGGGAGATGAGGAAAGGATAAAAAGATATCATTTGGTGAAATGGGACAAAGGTAAAAAGTCCTATAAAAAGGGAGGCTTGGGTATTAGATCATTGGTAGAAATGAATGCGGCTCTTCAAGGGAAATGTTTGTGGACATTTTTGAAGGAAGAAGGAAGGCTTTGGAGGAGGATTATTGAGGTGAGATGGGGTGTTTTGGAGAGGTGGGGAGATGCCGGACAGAGGAGGGGTCATGGGGTCTGTTTGTGGTGATATGATGGCCTAGATTTAAAGAATGCACTATATGGAAGTTGGGTAGAGGTGATGAAATAAGATTTTGGTTGGATGAATGGATGGAGGGGGACTGTCTGGGAATCGGTTTCCACGTATCTTTGCTTTGCTCATTCCAGAAACTTGATAATTGAGTAAGTATATGCTGGAGATAGTGAGAGTACTGCCTGGATGGATAATGTTAACAGAAACTTAAACAATTGGGAAGTGAGAGAATATGAAGAATTGCTGCAGCTTCTTTCCAAAATTCAGATCCCTACTGAGCCGGACCAACTTCTGGGGAAGCTTAATCAGAAAGGATGTCTCTGTTAAATCCTTCTATTGGCATATCGTTAGTGAGGAGTCTGTCAAGACATATAAGTTTCCTGTTTATCAGGTCTGGAAAGTGAAGGTGCTACCCAGAATTGCTTCTTTTTGCGTGGGAGGCCAGTAGAGAAAGCATTTTGACCATAGATAAACTGATGACAAGAGGTCATATACTAACTAACAGGTGTTATTTGTGTAAGCAGGCAGCGGAATCATGTAATCACATCCTCCTTTGGTGTCTGGTTGTCTATGAATTGTGGTGTATAATTTACAGTTTAATTGGAATCAACTGGGTGATGGCCGGGTCTGTAAAAGATAAGATCTGGGCATGGGGTGGGCTATTACTAAGGAAAAATATGTAAATTAATACAATTGGCTACTTTTTGGGTTATTTGAAAAGAGAGGAATCTAAGAACTCTTGGAAGTAAAGAGGTTGGGAATTATAGGTTGAGAGATAGATGGTACAATTATTTTGGAGCTTTCGTATTGGGGCATGATAGTATTAGGAATGAGGATTTTCATAATGTTATTGACATCCTAACACATTTGTAAATCTTTTGTATACAGGTAGTACCCTCTTGGTAACTTGTTAATACATACTTTACACTTTTTATTTAAAAAAAAAAAATACATAATCCACCTCCTGGCCCACCTTAACATGTGTGCATATATATATATATATAACTGGACGTTGGTACCTGGGTGTGTATATAGTCTAGCCACCTCTGTTTAATGCTTCCCAAGGAAGCTTTTGAAAAGCTTACATGGGAAGCTTTTTTACCCAAAAAAAAAATAAGAATGAGAGAAGAGAAAGATCAGCGCCACTGATGATGATGATGATTGGCACCATCAACAGAGGCCAAAAGAGATAAATCCTAGGCAAGGCGGATTTAACCTAAAATCCGCAAGGTACGAATGGAATGCCATTTTATGAACCCATTGCTGATCCAGACCAGCTTCAGGTTTCTTTCATTCACGGACAGATCGTGTTCAGATTTCGTGAAACCTATCCTGACCTGACCTATTGGCATCCCTATTAATTTGATATTCAAAATATAAACAGAAAGGCGTGCAGACAATCAAGGAGGAAAGAAAAATGAACCTGGTGAAACGGATCCCATCATGAGATATGATGTTATATTAGCATCAACGACAAAAGCAACCCTAGCCTGGCCAGGATGTGGTCCATAGCTTTCAGTCACCAAATTATCCTCATTTTGAGCAGCATCACCATCAGCAAATGCATTTGATCCCATACTAGAATCTTCTTCATCACTGAGGGTGGCTCGTGGAGAGCCAGGCATATTTTTATCCTGAAGAACAGACGACGGATCAATTACTTTCACTGCCCAACCCAATCGGCAAACAAATGATGCAGCTGCCTGTAACTGAGTAAGATCAGCTTGTAAAGTTGATGCCAGTTCAGCAACAGTTGAATTTTCGTTTGAAACAACAAAAACTGCATACAATAACCTGAACAATAAAATTGCTAACATTAGGACCTTATCTCACTTCTAGCAAATAGCTTGAAATTGCAAAACAAGGCATCCAGATGTAACAGTAGTTGCCTTACTCCTCAATAGGATCTTCATAAGTCTGCTCTCTGTTGGAAATGAACCCTTCAAGCCTTGAAACTGAAAAAACATAAATAATCCGAGGAAAAAAAGTTCCATCTTAGGTTATATCTTGTAACCAGAAATAAGAAATGTGGAAATCTATTTCACAATATAGAAACTCCATGTTTTAATGCACATTCAACTCCCTAAGATGCACTGTGGGTGTCAAATGAAATAATGAAAAAAAAAGATAGTTCCTTTTATCTTCTTTCCATAATGAGGTGGAAGGAGGATCCTGAATAGATGTGTTATCCAGAGCACAACTAACAAAATTTAGCAGGACACTATGAAACAAACAAATTACCTTTGAAGCGGTCATCAGGATAGACAGGGACATCAAAATATATCAATCCCCGTCGATAAAGACCCTTTATGATGTCAGGATCAAACAGGACATACGCATTAGCTTCCTCCTTGCATACCTTGTCTATTGTTGCCATTTCTTCCTCTGAGAGTTTCTACAGTAGAGGGACAAAAAATTATACTTGACATCAATGAAATATACCAGTTAACTAGACTCACTTAAAAAGTTTATTCACATGAATACTGATTCATAAGAAGTAAGCCAAAAGAAACCTGGAGGCTTGGGACTGTGGCTGACCTTAAATTCTTCTATGGTGAAGTTGACAAGACAAACTCCCCCACCATGGCTCAATGGGAAAGTCCACAGGTTGGATAGGTAATAGCTCTTTCGCGATCGACTTATTTAGCTTCCACATGATTTTCTAGATAGCTCAAGAGGAGTAAATATGGGTTTTAAGACAATATTAAGCATGCTCCATGCCATATAATAGCTTTGAAACAATGCTCAGACATCAGGATATTTAATCAATCAGGAAAATAAACAACTAGTAGCACCAGCTAACGTATATTCTAAACAGAAAAATCCATTCAGCTGAATATTTTATGTCCATGGCATGTGATAATTATGCTATGCTCTCGCTTAAAAAACAGGTGACATAAAGTTAATTTTCCAACAGGCCCTAGGTCCCAACAACCTCTATAGCGCCTTAGGTAAAAGAGAAGGGATGTCATCACAAGGCATATAGGTTTGATTTGTCCAATTAGGGTTTGGGAATTAAAACAACTTAGACATCACACCCAAGGTGTTTTAAGCATCACATCCAAGAAGTCTTAAGTATCATACTTAAGTGTTTAATTGTATCACACAAATTAAAACTGAGGAACTCTCAAAACATTATTGAATAACTTGAATAATCAATAAGTGAAATTACAAAGTTATTGTATCACACAACTAAAAGAAAAAAAGTTATTAGTAACTTTTCCTAATTAGAATTAAACTAGAAAATAGTAATATAGCAGAATTAAGAATACTAATGTTAATAAAAATAAAAACCTAGACATCGCATTTAAGAAGTCTCAAACATCACATTTAAGAGTTTGATTACATGACACGACCAGAAAACTAATAAACTCTCCAAGTATTACTAAATAACTTGAATGATCAATAAGTGAAATTACATAACTATTTCTAATAATTTCTAAGTAATTAGACATTACACTCAAGAAGTCTCAAACATCACATTTAAGAGTTTGATTATATGACACAATCAGAAAACTAATAAGCTCTCCAAGTATCACTAAATAACTTGAATGATCAATAAGTGAAATTACAAAACTATTTATAATAATCTCTAAGTAATTTTCTCTAATCAGAGTTAAATTAGGAAATAGTATTCTAATAAAATTAAGAATATTAATCCTAATAAAAATAAGAAACTAATATTAATAATATTAGGACTAATAAAAATATAAATCCTAAAAAGAATACTCGTAGATAATATAGTACTAGAGTTCTAAATGGTATAACTGGTTTACATTTAATATAATTACAATTTCTGATTTATTTAGGAAATCTAATGCTAACCCATTCTGCATCAAGTTCCTAGACAGGAGCTTGTGGCCAGCTTTTTATAGATCAGTAGCACCCCTTTGGTGCCTTGTCTATGTATTCCTCTTCCTCTCCCGAAAAGGAAAAAAAAGGAATGAAATAGAATTCTGTCCCACGTAGATGCATAAGTAAATTTTACAAGAAAAAATCAAAATACAGAAAGAGAACCTATGTGGTGATCCAATAAGAGTTTTCCTTGCATGCATGAAAATTGTATAAAGCTTATTGCAAAGGACTGTAACCAATTTCACACCATTAACTTTGCAAAACAATCAGATTTGTTCTGCAGAAAGTCAAATCTAAACATTTAAACTGCAGCATAGCAACATATGAAAGTGCATATTACTAAACATTATGACATCCGGATCAGCTTAAATATTATTTTCTCACACACATCTTTTTCTAACTTCAAATAATGGTATACACGCAATAGATAGAATTTCATATTACAAATTGCATGAAACACTTTAGGCTAATGGCTATGTTACATGGACATTCTTTACTATCCATCAAACAAGAGCCACAGTTTGTTAGATAAACACGCAGCCAACATAATCCAGTACCTTAGATCTACATTTGTTCATGATGTCAATAAATTCGTTTCTTCCTATCCCTGTAAGCCGAAATGCATCTGCAGCACTGAAATTCGGAATGCTGTCATAAGGTTGCTCTGTCATAATAGGAAATAAATGAGAAAGATAATTTACTGGCAAAAACATGAAGCAAGTAAATGATGAGGAATTTAGAGCAAAACCAAATTTCTTGTACATTGAGAAAGAGCATATATATAGGTGAATATAGCTTTTACAAAGAGAAAAAATAAGAAACTAATTACAGCAAACCAAATCTTCATATCAGTGGGATTCCATAACTGATATCCCATAATTTAAGGATGACTAATTTCTGAATATTAAGATAAAAAATTGATGAATTTTCTAATGTTCCCCCCCAAGCTAGTAACTATGCAATTTTTCATTTCCAATCGACAACATTGTACCACTGAGTTTTTTCATTAGCATATCTGCAAGTTGACCATGAGTTGAGACATTCGGAATACAAATAAGTTCACTATTCAACTTTTCCTTTATGAAGTGCTTATGTGCTTCAATGTTCTTCATTCTGTAATATTAAACAGGATTGTGAACAATCTCAATAACAGACTTGTTGCAAAATAATTTATTGGTCCTTCCCATTTGATCCTTAGATCATCCAAAATTATTTTGAGCTATTATAATTTACACACTTCTTGTGTCATGATCTTGAACTCTGCCTCTGTGCTCAATCTAGCTAGCACATTTTGCTTCTTATCCCCAGTGCACAAGATTTCCTCATAAGAAAGTGCAATAACCAGAAATAGACCGTCTATGAACTAGTGAACCTACATAATTTACATTGATGTATGTCCCAGAGACTAATCTAGTGCTTTCTTTTGAATATAATTCATTCATCTTGATTAGCCTTTACCTAATGTAGTATACTGTAGACTACAAAAGAGGTGAATCTCTATTGAGCTATGCATATAAATGGGCTAACCATGCTCAAGTCATATGCAATATCTGGCCTTATATGAGCAAGATATGTAAGTTCTTCTACAAGTGCTTGATACATCTCTCTATCCACAGCCTAATCTTCCTTTTACCTCTCCCAATTTGTGTTTTGCTGAAGTGTGGTGGAGATAGGTTCGCATGCTAATTTTCCTGTCATCCTTTAGGAAATAGATCACATACTTTCTGCTACGAGATAAAAATTTCTTCTTGCAAATTAGCTACTTCAATTCATAAACACTTTAGTCTCTCAAGTTCTTTTACCTCGAATTCTCTTATTAGACACCTTCTCATGCTTTATTCTTTTTCTCATCATTTCCTATTACAATTATGTCATCAACATACATCAAGAGAGATGCCATGACTCCTAAATCCAAGAAGTTTATAAAGGGTGTATGATCAAATTGACTATTTGTACCATGTGTTTGGCAAATCTTTCAAACCAAGCCTTTGGCAATTGCTTTAGACCAGTAATGCTTCTTCAATCTGCACATTCTGTTGTCTCTTAGTTTTCTCTATATCCATGTACAGCTCTTCCTCCAAATTGTTGTGAAGGAAGTATTTTTTACATCAAACTCTTCAGCCACTAAGATTGTAAAATCTTTCATAATATTCTTTTTTGCCACTAAAGCAAAAACAAAAGAGACTAACCGTTGTGTTCTAGATACATTTAGAGCTGCAGAGGATCCCTAGATATTATGTGGGTCGAGTAAAACATGACTGAACTTCTTTGGTTACCGGTTGAAAAGGGTGCATTGGTTACTGATTGAAAAGGCATTTTTGTCTTTTGCAACTTCACACACATCACAATGCAAATAGTCAACAATCAGTCCTTTAAGTAAAGAAGGAAACATTCTTTTTAAAAGTCCAAAAAATGGGTGTCAAAGTCTAAAATAATGAAGCCAAATAGTATCTTTAATTGGACAATAAGAAAACACGACTAAAAGTCCCATTGAGGCGGGGGGAGAATGTGAGATGAAAAAGAGACTTGCATGAAAACAAATTTGAGGACTCCAATAACCAAATTCTACCATCCGGAAGTGACGGGGACAAAAAGACTCAAGAATATTGACCAAGGAAATCATTTTTCATACTCACAATCATTGCAGTCCCCGCAGAAAGAGAGATTCTAGGAGATTCACCCATCCATCTGGTAAAATGGCATATGAGGGTGCGATGGTGAAAAGAAAGACTATAAAGGCAAGGGAAAAGAATAGCAAGGGGGAGATCACCAATCCAGAAATCAAAAGATTACAGCTAACAAGCATGTATGCAATAATCAATATACTACAACTGACAAGCATGATGCAAATTCAAGATATTACACCAACATGTTTATTTTATCATAAATTTTTGTAAAACTAACAGGTAGGCAGACAGATATAGCAATTTACTTCAAGCAGAATCACATTTCTTTCAGCAGATCAAAACAGGATTACATAGAAGAGAGGCCAACAAAGGATAGACATAATAGATCTAGCAAAACTCCAAGATACAAAATTAATGAGCTATACATGACATAAATGCATTATAAGTAACTTGTTCTAAATTTCTCAAAAAAATAATTGAAATATTACCACTTTTCATAACCTCAAATATCATATCACAGTAATATCTGAAAGGCGATATCCTCATTACACGGCAAACATACTCCGCAAGATGATAAGGAAACAGCTGCAAGTAAGAACTTAACAGAGTAAACTGCAGAGGACCTGTGAATAAAATAGAAGTGTTGACACTAGGTTGTCTTATGCATTAAACATCCCACTCACCATGTGTTAGGCATTCAAACTTCTCAGTTTCTAAGTCTTATGTATTTAAAATTCTCACTCGATACCTAAATCATGAAGCTATGCTAGGCAAAAAATGTTATATATTAGCTTAGTTCTTTTAGCATGCAGCAATCCAGAGACATAGTATCTGCTTTGCAAGACCGATCTTCATTTTTGTATCATATGTTCACATTTTGTTTCATTATAATGGCAAAGTTACGGTACAATCCAAAATAAATTTTGAAATTTTTCCTCTCATAAAAATCTATAGGAGATAAACTCAAAATTGCAATTAGAGCCAATGTGCCTTTGAGATAAACCTCCAACAGAGAATTTTGGTCACTTTAAAACAAATAAATATATTGCTAGCAAAATTGAACTTTTTAGACGATCCAGCACTCTTTTCATATAAGATGGGCCTCTTAAAAACTTTCCATATAACACGCACCGCCAGATTCTTTCGCAAGTAACGCATCATCTCTTCATAATATTCACCTTCTTTGCACACTTTGCGAACAAAACATGTGTTCCATTGGAGTCTTTTTTTAATGCAATGTTCAGTGACCCTGCAAGAGATCACAACAACACCAGAAGAAGAACTGTGAGATAAAAAGGTCATCTCTGGAGAAGTGAAGGAGATGTGAACCCAAAACAAAGAAAATTCAACAAAGTGACAAGTTGTCCTTAAAATCATGTCAGTCGGAAGTCAAAAGCTAGAACCCGAATTACATAGCTTCTTACATTTAATGACAATAACAAGAATCATCCTAACCTTCTGTGCCAATCCTCTTTGGAACCAAGGGTTGCTTGAAGTCGTTTAGGTAGATTCTCCCATGAACATTCTTCCTTTATTGCCTTCAGTATTAATTGTTCCTCAATAGTTGTTGGAACGTGCTGCATCGTATAAGACACTTAAAATTGCCCCTGCAGACAAGAAAATTTGAGCTTAATAACTTTCATTCTGAAAATTACAAATAGAAAATTATGTACCCTATTACGTATTTTACCATAATCCACGCTATTAACTGTTTCACAATGCACTTGACAAGATCCCATGAATTATATGCCACAATATAAAAATGATAAACAA
>NW_019014656.1:1320538-1331641 GCF_000150535.2 Carica papaya | reverse complement strand
TTTAGTTTTGGGTTTCCATATGTATCCCATACTTTGTATGGGAAATGTTTGTATAAACTGATGTATTGATCTTCTAATCTGAGCTTGTGGTAGAAAATTCTGGAAGACTAAGAGCTTTTTTAATCCTTTTATTCTGCAATTCCATCTCAAAATGTTGCACAAATTATATATCTTGTTATAATGATGTTGCAGAACAGAATAGGAGCAGATATCATTATGGCACTTGATGATGTTGTCAAAACCACCATTACTGGGCCACGAATTGAGGAGGCTATGTATCGCACCCTTCGCTGGATTGACAGATGTATAGCAGGTAAATATCCAATAGTTAAATGTCATTATTTCTTTGGACGTGAAAGGGAATTGAACAATTTACATTAAAAAGTTGAATTTAACAGATGTTTTCTCTTTTAACAGTTTTAGAAGTAGTTCCGTATGTACTGATTTTCTCTTTCTTTTTCCTTTCGAGAAAAAAAGAGGGAGGGATAAGTAATGCTTGAAGTTATTTCTTTTGTCAAATCTATAACTCCACTAATACTTTTGGAATGCTGCTCTCTTCCATGGATTTTCTTTTAAAGATGGATATAACCTTATCGATGTAAGGCAAAGAGAGCTTGAACAATACTCGAAGAAAATTTATTAAGAACCAAAATACGACATCTAGCATTTGAATATTTGTATGACAATCATATGCACAGTCTTACCAAATAAATTAGGGTATCCTATTTGTAGGTACTAAAACATAATCAAGATAGAAATTCATAAATCTATCTAAGAATTCTAGAAAATAGGAAAATGAGCTAATTAATTTGAATAACCTATAATAGAGAATAACTAAATAAGATCGTAAGTAAGTGGGAAATAATACACTCATATCATTAATAAGTCTATAGATGCTAGTTCCTAAATAAGCTAAACACCATAATAGTGCATAAATATTGTAATTTTTAAAAAAATAAAAAATGTGAAGTATGTATTAATAAGGTACCAATGGGGTACCATCTATATACAAAAGATTTACAAATGAGTTAGGGTGTCAATAGCATTCTCAAAATTCTCATTTTTAATAATGTCATACCCCAACATAATAGATCCAAAATAACGGTACCATACGTCTCTTAACCTGTATGCCCCTATTTCTTTGCCCTCAAAAGCTTTTAATTTTCTTTCTTTTCAAATGACCCAGAAAATGGTTGTTATAATTACATAAATATAATTTATTGTAGTAAGAGTTAGATTAACTCTTTTTTGCATTGACTTTTGTGTGCAGCTCACAAGAGGCCACAAGATCAGAACTTATTTGGCATTGTACAGGGTGGTTTAGATCCTGTCCTAAGGTGAATTTGAATTGGAGCTCTTATCTTTACTGCAAGATGCATGTTTAGCTCTTTGGTTGCTATCAGTCCTACAGATCTTCAACTAATTCTTTTGATGTCTATTGCGGTAATTATAATCAGGGATATATGCGTTAGAGGCCTGGTTGACCGGAATTTACCTGGGTATGCAGTCTCTGCATAAAAATTTATCTTTATTCTGACTGTATCCTTTCTAATGTATACATTGGTCTCTTCCAGAAGCTGTTAGAATTCCTAATTAAACAAATGTTTTTGGCTCAAAATAAATAACTAAAAATTTTGTCAGCCTAACATATGCACCTGAGGGAATTGCTATGTATTTTGTCAAATCATTTAAGAAATGTATGAGTTTACTTCATTTCTCACTTCGAGGGATTTTAAGATATTCAATAAATGCTAGGATTACCAGTTCACTGCAGCATCTTTGTTAGAGATATTCCCTTTATTTCTTCATATCAGTAATGTTTTTGCTATTTGATCAACAATTTAAAAAAAAAAAAAGCTGACTTAACCATCTTCTTTTACAGGTATGCTATTGGTGGTCTTGCAGGAGGTGAAGATAAAGATTCATTTTGGCGTGTTGTTGCTCAATGCACTGCAGCATTGCCTGAAGATAAACCAAGATATGTCATGGTACAAATTATTTTTCAAACTTTACAACTTTGTTTTTAACTTTCAACATTTTGCTGAATTATGATATTTGTCTCCTGGTTTTCTTTTTTGCCCTTTTAGGGTGTTGGCTATCCATTGGATATTGTAGTTTGCAGTGCTCTTGGTGCTGACATGTATGACTGTGTTTATCCTACTCGAACTGCTCGATTTGGCACTGCTTTGGTTCCCGAGGTGATTTCTTCTCATTAGAAATTTGAAAAAGAATATATTTATGTGTATATATATATATATGATAAAGATTAAATATCAGTCTTAATTTAGAAAATCTTTCCGCCATATAATTGAGTTTGCTAGTAAAAAGAACTCAAGGGTTCAAGAGATGATTTTTGTTTGATTGTAAATTGTAATTCATCTTGGACATTGGAATTCTGATGTACATGTCTTGTGCACCGTGCACATTCATGGAACTCTGATGAAGTTATAATTTCAAGCATCTGTGTTGCCTATACACCTTGCACACACAGAAAATACCATATACTTGTGACTAGTTTGAACTCTGATGTGAACTCTGATGGGACCTTTCGATCAAATATATGCATATCTATTTCTTACCTATACACATTTCACACTGGTTCGTTGTAATTATTGAATGACTCTAGTTTCGCATGGCTGATTCTTTGATTTTCTGATATATAATAGTCATTATCTCTTCATGTTATGGGTCAGTCGTGATTTTCAAGTTTAATTTTTTTGTTAGTTTTTGCCTGGATTGAAAAATTGTTCCTGTGAAACATATTAATTGAAGTAAATGTCTAGTTTAGTTATCATTATGAAACAAGGCATAATGTATTGTTGACCTTCTTATAAACTTTGTGCGTCACTTATGAATGACTGAACCTTTCACAAAATTTCACCTGCTAACTAATAAAATGTCCATTGTATCTTGACAAGTTTTGGCAAGAAGACAGGTCATTACAAGAACATGACCCATTTATCATATCTAAGCATAAACTTCAGTCTCTGGTGACTTTCTCCACACTCATTCATGATGTTGAACTTCTTGATGCAGGGAGTTCTGAAGCTCAAACACAATGCAATGGCTGATGATACTCGCCCAATTGACCCTTCATGTCCTTGTATGGTATGGGCATAATGGGACAGTATCTTTGATCATTTCTGTGGAAATTGCCATTATGATACCTCTCCTTATTCTTCTATTTCCTTAGGTCTGCAAGAACTATACAAGAGCTTATATACATTGTCTTGTCACAAAAGATGCCATGGGGTCTCAGCTTCTGTCATATCACAATTTGTATTACATGATGAAGGTACGAGGCCTGACTTCTCTTTGCAGTACTTTCCTTTCTTTAAGCTTTACCACTTCTTTTTTGAACTTTAATAAATTTCTCTGCTGTTGCAGCTTAGCAGGGATCTGCATTCCTCGATAATTGAAGGAAGGTTTCCAGAGTATGTTTGCCTATTGGTTTAATTCATTTCCTTCTTTTTTAAACAGTCTACATTTCTATGTGAAGAGCTTTGTGCTATTCAGTATTCACTATGTCGTATGCTAGGCCTTACGTTATTGACTTCCACTCATGGTTTAGTAGCTGATTTATTGTTTTTTCCTTGTTTACAGGTTTGTGTGTGATTTTCTGCAGAAAATGGTATCTATTGCTTTCAATTGTCCTTATTTCTTCTGAGTCTCTCTAACTTCAGTTATCTGCATGTGAACAATCAATACCATGTTGTCTTTTTTCTCCAAGACAATAACAGTATGATGACTATGTCTTGAGGGATGCTTAGCTGACCGTTCAATTAAATTATGGGTAGGGGCATTAATAGTTTGGTCTAAACTGAAAAACCGAACAGAACTGGTTTAAGCCAGTTCGGTTCAACTTTGTTAGTCAGTTATATTTGGCTTGAATAGGTAAAATCTTAGTAATTATATATAGATTGTCTAAATATTTTTACACATGATAGTAATTGTATATTTATTATAAATTATTCAGATAATCTTTATTTTGTAATTACATAATAATAGTTTAAATTAATATTTACATTGAATAAAGTAAATCAATAATTAACTTAAAAATAAAATAAATATTTGAAAATAATTTAATATTAGAATAATTTTTTTAAATAGTATTATTTAGATAGTTATAATAATTATTTTTTTGTTCATGTAATTTTTTTATCATTTCTATATTTATGATAATTTCTAATAACATAATTAATTTCATATATATATATATTTATATAAGTTTGTTCATTTATGTAGATTATAATTTTGTTGATTTATGGTCTTGTTTGTGTAATCAAGGCCTTTGATATGTTTATACTTGTTTCTTAAAGTTATTTGTATGAACTAAATTGATCTATACTTTATTAATTATTTTGTATTTAATTGGAAAATTTAAGTTCTAGGCAAAAATTTTTAGCTTTTATGTATGACTTAGATTTTAAAGAAGCCTAAAACTAAGGCTCAGACAGATAGCTTGTACCTTTAATCGGTTTAGTTGGGGTTTTAAAAAATAGAAACCAAAATATTCAGTTTTGTTTGTATTTATCATCAAAAGCAAATTGAGTTACACTCTTAATTTTTGAGCTTGTGGGATGCTCAATCTTTACCTCCTCTTCTAGGTTGATATAGGACAAATTAGAGTTGATTTGTCTACTTAGAGGTATAAAAAACCTAGATCTCACACCTAGGATTCTTAGGCATCACAACTAAGAGCTGATTGAATCACGCAATCAAATACTGAAAAATTCTCAAAAATGTTATTGACTACTTGAATGATCCTCTCAAGAGGTTATAGTTATATTCACAAAGTATTAAATAGTTATTTTTTAACTATATTTTGAAATATTAAAACTAATTTAAGAATACTAATCTTAATGAAATAAGAATATTAATATTAAAAAGATTATGAAATATTAAAACAAATGAGAAAATTAAGTACTACAGAATAAAATTCAAAAGTTATTAAAAAGTATAACAAAAGACTCTTAAATAGTACAGTAGTTTTATATTTAAAATAGTTATGATTTCTAATCTATTTAGGTAATCTATAACTCTTCCATTCTACATCATAGATGGTGATTTTTGCCCGTGGAGTAAATTTCAATTGTATTTAGTGTAACATAATTGTGTTATTTGGTGGCAAAATATTAATGTCTTAACCCAAGTACAATGAGCTTGTTTTGCGGTTGGGATCAAATGAAGATGTCATCTAACCAAGGTTGTACAATGCTATTGTCACTGTACAATGAGCTCACTAGCCATCAAAGTACCAAAAACCCAGAAATGAAAAAGGGTAAAAAGTGAAAAAACTTGGGGGTTGGAATTTATTTTGCTGATTTATAAGTTGTCACATGGAAAGAATAATTTTTTGCCAAGTATATTTTATACTGGTTGCTGGAGCTTCCTGATGATTTGCTTGTTTTGCGCACTTCATCAATAAGCAGATGAAAACATCATTACAGCAAACCTCGCTAAAGATAAAATCTTTCATGATGTGATCTTATACTTAATCAGTGGCTGTGGACTGCTCTGAACTTTTCTTTGGCTTAGACGGTGAAAAGATTAATGTAGCCTTCGGTAGGTCTTTGATTGAATTTTGACCTGATATGAAACAAGTAAGAAAGAGAATTAAAAAGGAAAACCAGTAAAAATATTGGAGCTGGCTCTGGTTAGAATATTATTATAACCTTGTGATTTTGTCTATTATCTTGCAGTTTCCAAAAGGTGACATCCCAGAGTGGGTTTGCAATGCAATGGAGGTTGCTGGAATTGATATTTCTTCTTGCTGTGCTCCATTTTCACCATCCCGTGATTAGATTTAACATGTTGAGAGAAAGTAGGAGTATTCGATTTCTGACATTGAAGAATTTGGTCTATAGGTGACAACACATACCACATGGCATAAATTTTGTAGCTCATATGCCCACTTAGGAAGATTATAGCCAGTTGACAAAATCTTGCTGTCTTCTCCAGAAATTTCTTCCCCCTTTAACTGATATACATACTGGTAAGTGCCAGTTATGTTGTCATTTTTTAAGGAACACAATGTATAAATTAATGATTGTTGTCATATTTTTGTTTTATTAATGTTAAATGTTATCATACAAAGTACCTACTTATGAGAATTGGTCTTGTGTATTTCTTTCCTCATTTTTATACCAGCTGTTCGCACATTAGATTTCTCCATGGATCCTGAAGGTTTAGGGTTTTCTTAATACATAATTAAGTCAAATTTTAATTATGGAGTTTCTTTTTCACCTTGGTATTTTTCGGAATATGCCTTTATTTCCTTGAAGGTTTGTCTAAGGCTTGAGCCGTGGCTGAGTTTCTGCCATAATTTTTTTTTTTCTAAAATTTTTGTTGAAGAACTCAGCTACTGCATTTTCTGTAAATGTAGACCGATTAACATGAACTCTCTAGATTTTCTGTTTGTGATAATTTTCTTGTTTGTTTATTATATTTGCGCACAATATTATTATTCCTTTTTTTTTATGGACATTAACTAATTTGACAGCTAGTTCAAAGTTCTTTTCAGCTAAACATGAGTTATAGGAGAAAGCTCCATGAAGATGAGGCAAAGTCAAAAGACAAGGTGGAAACAGAGTGAAAGGTAACCCAAAATAGCTTGCCTGTGATACTCTATTTGTGGCCGTGAAGGGTATGTGACAAAACCTACTAGTGCCTAATAAGCACTGTTAAATTCTTAATCCCAAAGGTTTCGAGCTGTAAACCAACTGATAGACAGACGCCTCTCCTTTTCTTGTGTGCCAAATGCCAAACCATTGCCTGCAAGATCTTTTTTTCTTTTTTTTTTTTTTTTTACACATAAAGTTTTAGTGTAAAACTTTGAGATCAAAATTATTGTGAGCACTAGTTTTTTTGGTGTTAAATTTAACATTTAAAGAATAAAAATTCTGAATAATTATAATATAACAGTTAAAATATCAGTGCTTACAATCAATATTTTTAAGTTTGACTTAACTGTAATGCCACCATTCTTTCATATGTCCTTAACCTTCTTTTGCATACCACTCTCGGTGTAAATAACCTTTCCTTTTTACGACATTTTCCCGAAGAAAAGGATGCTTTCTTTGTTAACAAAGTTTCCCTGAAATATGGCACATTTCAAAGGTGTGAAACCTGCAGCATTTAGGGTATCCTTTTCCTTTAGTAAAAATTAAAGGGCGACTTTCTCACCAATATGAACACTTTGTTATCCAAAATGATTTTCCACATGATCTCATCTAACCCCTTCGAAGGACTTCTACCTATAACTCAATAGGTCACGAATTATGTTGCCCTAAACCACACGGCTTCTCCCACATTCTTCATTGTCTTGATACTAGCTAGTTTAGATTATTGTAGTTATATTTTAAGAGGTTAGATTTAGATTGCTTCTAATAAATTTAACAATAAATAAATTGCAAATATCTCCCTCCGTAACTTTTTTTTTTTTTGGTCTAATAAAAAACTGTAACTTAAAAACTAACCCATGTATTTCTAGAATTACATGGGTAGCAACATGAAGTCAATAATATTATTCTACTGTTTTAAGAGCAAAGTAAAGCTATGGGCTAAAGCAACCTTTTCTAGTGTAGAACTCTATATAGTCCATGGTCTCAGTTCTCTCTTTTCTCTCACCGTATACATTCACGAAGATAGTAAAGAAGCGCCCCACCAACCCAATCCAGATCTTTTCTTGAACAGTAGGATTGTTTTGTTCTGATTGACGATTCTATGTATCTTTTTTACTATATTTTTCACATGTCTATCACTGGGTTCCCTTTTATAGGGTCTATTAGGTACTTGGAAAAATGAATTGAAGCACGCATCAACTTCCTTTTTCAAGCTTGAAGACTGAAATGGGATGGGTGTTGTATGTCGAAGTCGAAGTTATTTATGTTTTGCTATCGTTGGTTTTAAGATATACAGCTGTCTCAGGGTCTTTTTGATACATAATAATACTTTGAATTACATTAAAAAGTTATTTTACTATTTAAAAAAATTTGAAATCTAATTTCTTTATTATTTTTCCTTTGAGTACGATCTGAATTTTTTAATTTATCCGAATAAATAATTAGTATTAACTGTGTATCTATCACCATTAAACACACGTCGTATGACAAACAATGTGTTTACATTGATCATTAAGTTTTAAAAATGCTGCTAGCATAATGCGGTTTCCATACTAGTAATCACTTTTTTTTTTTTCATTTTTTTTCACAAAATAATTATAAATTAAATATAAATTTACGAAAAAACTGTAAGAATACATAAAGTTAAAATAAAATTTTCAGTATTAATTTCGTTCTAATATCTCTATTTAAGTACTATCACTCAGTTCAATGGTGTTTCAAAAATATAATACTATAAAAGAGTATACTCGCAATAGTATAACTAGTAATGTAATTATTATACTGACAATATATTTAAAATTTAATATTTACATTAATATTTTTTATTATGTGGATATTTATGTAACAGTATTATAATATTTTTAATAAATAAGAATATAATATGATAAAATTAAACTAGTCTCAGAATAGTGAATATTAATTTTCTTAAATAATAATAACTAAGTTTCCTTTTTTATTTAAAAGATGCAAAAAATAATTAGTAAGAGAAAAATACATTTTGGGCACCTTTAAAAGTAAATTTCAGAAACCATGACCAAATTACAAATAAAAGGGGGCACATATAAAAGAAAAAATTTGAAAACAGAAGTCAATTCGCGAAAAAGGAAAAAGTGGACCACGTGAATGCTCAGTCAACAGCACAACGAATCGTTGCATGCTGCGTGGTAGCCACATCAACAAGGGCTCCGCATGGGAAGCCTATGCAGGCAATCCGCGTGCCAGGAAGATCGAACGGCTCGTGTCCACTCTCACACGCGCGAACGACTCAGATAAATTTTTCGAATAAGCCTGATCAAGCGACTCCTGTTACCCCATGCAAACCCAAACGAACGGTCAAGATCAGGGGAAGAGAGGTATTTAAACCTCTATTCAGTCGGCCGCAAAACCCTAGCCGATACAGGGTTACCAAAGAAGAAGAAGAAGGGCGGTCGGAGGAGAGCTCAACAGCTGGAGAGAGATGGGCGCCACCGTGCCAAAACCCCAAAATGCACTAGTAAGCTCGAATTTTCTTCTCGTTTCTCTGTTCTTAGTTATTTAAACCATTTTCGATACAGGGTAATCGAGAGAAACCGCCAGTAAGGCCAAATTTTTCCCTCTCTTTTCTAAAAAATACTCTATAACCACGATTTAAACAAATTTCCACTAGGAACCGACCAAAATTGGTTTGGCCGAGAGGGAGAAGTGTCGGAGAAGGAGGACCAGGTGGCAGAGCTTGGCGGCGTCACCACGCCAGAATCCCAACTCGATCCTACACCACAACGCTGGAATCCCAACCCGACCCCCAATGAGTTTTTTGCCCTTTTATCATTTTTTGCGTATTTTCACGCCATTTTGATGTGCGTTTTCAAATCTTATTAGGAAAATTCAAGAAATAGAAACTGTTAAAAACCGTAATAAAAAAAAACAGTATTCTTGACACCGAACCAAAATAAAGATCTCTCAATATTTTTCCTATTACGGTTAAATTAAAGTAAATAGATAATAAACGGCAAATTTAAAATGTTCTATAAATCCATGATAATTAAATACAGGTTGCTGACATAGCCGGTTAACCAATCGTCTATATTTGCCATTAGTTTTACTATGTATTATCTATTCATTATTTTTGTCTCAAATTTTATCTTATGGTGTTTATTATTTTATTTTCATTTTATTATTGTTTTTCTTTCTTATTTATTAGCTAATTTACTTGCTTTGTAGTCGCTTATTTCTTTTTTGTTGGTCTGACTTATTTTCATTCTTATCTCGCCACGTTTATGTAAAACTCATGTGTCAGTTACGCATCTTGAATCGTCGTATTTATTTCATTTTGTTTTCACTCCATGTTGTTTATTTATTCCAAATTGTTTATTTATCGTATCCTGCCTTGCTAATTTAGTCCTGACCTATTTATTTTATTTTATTGTTCATGCTATTGCATATAGAGGATCCTATCATATTATGACGTTTTACTTCGTTTCTGTTTACATTTTCTTTATTTCTTAATTGGATTTGAAAACGAATTTTATATTCTAATATTAATTAAAGTACGAATCTTACGTTAGTTAAATATAATAGAAAATTTGCATGCGTAAATCGATAAAAAGAGTTTACTGGGTATCATGGGAGAGAGTGCGAAATTTGTGCATAGGGTAAATCCTACCGTAGAAGTATTATCAGTTGTACGGGGTTGAAAAGTTCCATAACGGACGGAGTTGGGAGCAATTAATTTCGCTCATACCAGACGGGGTGTTTAGACGATTTTAAATTGTGGTGCTCATTATCCGACGTGGTATGGGAACAACTGATTAATGAAAGAAATGTTTGGATTCCATGTGTAGCGGGGATCCTTACGGGCCTCCAGTGATGCCGATAGGAAAAATGGAATAGTATGACGAGAATATATATAATAAGTAACTTGATTTCATATGAAAGGTTAAGAACCCAATATTACATGTCATAAAATGTATACTTGTTGTTTCTAAATTCTCATATTGACTTCATTTTAGTGTGAGATGTTTAGAGGACTACTAGTTGATGAATGAAATACTAACGTTTTTTGTAAAACAATTGAGGATGCATTATGTAGCGCCCGGAAAGGGGCCGAAAAAAAAAAAGCCACGTCGACAGCCACGTCAGCAGTCCCGGCCAACCGGGACCTGCCACGTGGCAAGACTACGTCGTTCCAAAAAGGGCCACGTTGGCGATCCGCGTAGCGCGATAGGACGGCCCAGATCAAGCGTGTGATCGAACGGCCCAAATTTAAACGCACGGACGGCCCAGATTTAATCAAAAACGGACGGTCCAGATTAAAACAAAATGGACGGCTGAGATCAAAAGGCAAAGGGTTATAAATAGAACCCCCACACCATACCACAAACCCTAGCCGCCTGCCGCTCGCCAGAGAAAACGAACCAAAAGCCGGCCGCCGCCACCCGCCGCCGCACCGGAGGAATTTTCGACTGCCAATCGAGGTAAATTTCGTACCCCCGACTCGTTT
>NW_019014656.1:1285798-1312439 GCF_000150535.2 Carica papaya | reverse complement strand
TTTTATTTATTTATCATATTATTGTCATTGGGTCAAAACGTTTGAAATCTCTATTGGTAGTTTTGAGCTTTTACAATAAAAAATTATGTTAATGTTTTATATCGCTAATTAAAAAAAAAAAAAAGAATTCACAGAGTGAAATTTCTTAAAAGAATAGATTGTTTGTCAAAAAAAGAAAACTGTCCTTTTGGCACCGACTTACTTGGATGCATAGGGGCATGCAAATAACAGCAATTGAAGGAATAGATAGCTTATGTAACACTTCAAAACGTGTCGGTAGTCAAGCCCACAACTGGATGAATATATATATATATATGTTGGGAGGCCATTGCCCACATACCAATATTTAAATATTAACCCAATTATACCCCACGCAACATTAATTTCTCTTGTCTCATCCCATATCTATTTTCATCCTAGACTTTTAGCCTCCGCAAAAAGTAAAGAAATATAATTTAACCCAAAAGACGTGTGTTGCAGATCATTGTTTAAATTGGGTAATGATTATCTTATATATATATATATAGATTCTTAGAATCTTTCAATATAGTAAATAAAAATGAGATGTGTCATTTTAGGTACAGCGTCCATTTATTTTCCCGTTCAAGGGGGAAGGCCTAGATCCCCCCCCCCCCCGGCCCCGGCCAATGCAAGTTCGTCTAGATAAAATGTTATTTCATTTTTAGTTTAAAACTTCAATTGTATATATGTATGTATGTATGTATGTATTATTATTACTGCTGTTATTATTATATTTATTTGTCTTGCCAACTTTTTAGTGATATATATTAAATATTTTTAATTTTATGTATGAATGCACATAAAGTCAGGAGTCAAATAATAATAAAATGTTTTAAATATTTATATCATAGCGTTTGCTTGTATGTATAGATTTTCAAAGTTAGCTAGGTAGAGCCTACTTTATGTAACTTCTTGGTTGTGTACGTCAATAAGGAGATTGAAGATTTATGGCGCTCGGGAAACTTGGGTGGCCATAACACCACACACATATTGCGACCTCCCCCCCCCCCCCCTCTTCCTATTATTATTATTTTTTAAAAATATATATATTTTTCTTATAATCTGCTTCTAATATCTTTTTTTTTTTTGCCTTAAATATTCAATTTGTTATATATTAGATCATAAAATAATTGAAAAATAATTTTAACTAATTAATATATTTATAAACTAATAATAATACTATACTTATTCTTTGTCATCATTAATTTATTAATCGATAAAAATTATTTTTCAAGTTATTTTTTTGAAATATTCACATATTGTCTAAAAAAATTAAGTGTTTGAAATTTAAAAAAAAAAGTTAAAAATTAAATTATATTAAAATATTAATGATTAAATTGTAATAAGTGTTAAATTTTATAAATTAATTTAATAATTTATTCTAATGTTTTTTGTTTTCCCTTTTAAATGGTTACTTTTAGGTCAATTTAACAACACTCTCATAATATGTATATTAATTTTTTCTAACAGAAGTTATACATGTGGGTTGGATTCAATTATCAACGAATAGAAAATTCATTCCTTCGTGGCAAAAGGACAAATTAATAAACTCAAATTCCTGCGTGTAAACTTAACTTCCAGAAAAATATTCACCCTATTAATTTCATTTATGGTTATTAGTATTGTTGATTTTCATAAAATTAATAATATGAAAGCACTATATGACTGTGACTCAATTATATATATACATATATATATATATTGTGTTATTCGTTAAAAAATTATATTTTTTTGTAAAAATAAATAAATAAATTATGCACGTATATATTATATACCCAACAAATTATATGTCTACCCAAAAAAATTATTGTGTATATATGATATGATATGGATGTAACTCGTGCATTTATTTAAAAAAAAAAAACATTAATTTCTTGATGTTGCTGAATCATGTAGAGGCAGTATTAAGTGCAACTAATCATGTCGCAATTAAGATGGTGGTGAAATGGTGACTATTCAAATGTGTGAAATATGTTACTCAATGAATTTATATCATTATACGATATATATATATATAATGTATTGTATTATGATTAAAAATATATGATTTTTTATTGAAAAAATTAATTTATTGTATTATAAATTTTAATCAATTTAGAGTGAAAATTAGCTGATAATGATGTTTTATCAATTAATGCGGAAATTGACAATGCAACCACCTCATACTAGTCCAGTCTTTTCTTTAATTAAAGAGTGAAATTGTTAAATAATAATAAGAAATAATTTATATCTAAAATAAAATAAATAGAATTTGCACGTGATTATTTTATGGGCTTTTTTTTAATAGCCGTGTATTTGTTTAGAGGATGGGGAAAGGGATACGATTGATCGAAATTTTGTAGGAAATAACACAAATTTTATTTTTTAAAAAATAATATTAAATTTAATAAAAGCACAGAACCATTTATTATTTTTTAATATAATTCATATTTTTAATCTTAATCGAACTAAATATGAATTTATTTACAAATTTCACAAAAAAAAAAAAAAATTGGATTTATTTTAAATATAAACTAAAATAGGCAAATTCCAAATTTATATGAAATTTAAGAATCATATTTTTGAAATCACCTTCCACATTTCACATTATATAACCAAGAAGGTTAACAGTCCCTCTTTAAGTGAAGTACTTCTTTCCAACACCCCTTTAAAAACGCTTCTCCCTCCCACGAAACGCTTGGTAAATAAATAATTAAGATTTTTTATTTTTTTTTCTCCTTACTCACTCCAAACCTTTCTTTTCCCTCTCTGTCATGGAGCGCCTGGGTTCTTCAGATTCTTTGACTGCTCTCATCTCCATCTTTCCACCTAAAGGTACTCCAGTTTTTTTTACCATAAATACATGTGTGCACTATGTGAGCTTGTTCCTGTTTCCAGAGAGGGATAGTCCAGAAGACCCTGATAAAATTGTTTTCGCATAATTTTTTCCTGGGTTCCTTAGATTCTGTTTATCTATTGATTCTTTCTTTCTTTCTTTCTTTTTTTTTTTTTGTAGAAATATGTAAAACTTAGAAGAGATTTCTGCAATCAAACAGAGCCTTAGTTGTTTCCATTTTCTCTTTTCTCTGTTTTTGATGTTAGTACTAATAAGTTGAAGTTTTTCAACTCTGTTCTGTCTGTTAAAATTCAGAGGAGAAGAGTAAACAGAGCAAGCAGGGTTACAGTAGTGAATTCCAGGCAATGTTAGACAGCTTCATTGAAGAAGATTATTTAGAGGAAGTCAGCCATGGCGGCAGCACAGAGAAGAAAAGGCGATTAACTTTGGATCAAGTTAAGGCGCTTGAGAAGAATTTCGAAATGGAAAACAAACTAGAGCCTGAGAGAAAGATGAAGTTAGCAGAAGAATTAGGCCTGCAACCAAGACAGGTAGCCATTTGGTTCCAAAATCGCCGAGCTCGTTGGAAGACGAAGCAATTAGAGAAAGATTATGGACTCCTAAAAGCCAATTATGATGCTCTTAAGAATGATTACAGCAGCCTCGAACAAGAAAAAGAAGCTCTTACTTCAAAGGTTCTGAATTTTGCTGTGAATTTGTGTTTTAGCAAATGGGTTTTAATTTGTTGATTTCCTGTAAAAATGAACATGAATTGAATTGTTTGGTATTGATTTTCTTGTTGGGTGTTTTTGAAAATGGCAGCTAAAAGAGTTGAAAGCTAAGCTCAAGGAAGGGCAAGCAGAGAGCAGTAATTCTTTTCGTCAAGACTGTCAAATTCTTTCAGTTCAGAGTCAAGAAGGCAGTGACTTGTGCAGCAGAGAGATTGTTAAAGAAGAAACAGATAACATCAATGGCGGTTCATCCTCTTTTCATGATTTCAATTGTTCTTCGTCTTCAAATCAATGGAGCGAGCAATTTCATATACAGAATTCAAGAATGGGTTTCGGCCATTCGAGTTCCCAGTTCGTTAAAATCGAAGAACAGAGCTTGTTCCCTGCAGATGAGTCCTGCAATTTCTTCTCTGTTGATCAAGCTCCAACTCTTCAATGGTACTTCGCCGGACACTGAAAGTTAAAAAAAAAAAAAAAAGACATAACTGCTGTCTGTATGTCTACGTGTCTTCAAGGCTGGAAGTGTAAAATAAAAATGGTCGTAAAAGATTTTCTAACTGGGGTGATTTAGTTCTGATACATTTCTGGCAAAAACAAGTTTAAAAGAACTGTTGTTGTAAAAAGTACAACAACAAATTATTAAATTAATTTCTATAATTTAGTATTTAATTTGCTTTTTTATTATGATATTTTTTTATTTAATTTAAATTAATTAATTAATTAAAATAATTAGAAAAAAAAAAAGTTAAAATAATTTGATGCTGGAAAATTACCTAAGAAATCAAGTTATATGAAAAAAATATATTTGAAAATTTGTGTTTAAATTCAAGTAGTTGTTTGATAGGAATGTTAAGAAATCGAATTATTAAATTAATTTTTAAAGTTTGACATTATTAGTTCTTAATATTTTTTTTATTACAATTTAATATCTGACATTTTATTTATCTTAAATTATTATTATTAATTTTTATTTTTCTAATAAACAATATTAAAATAGTCAAGTAAATAATAAATTTTACTAATATTATTATTATATTAATTTAATTAATTAATTAGAGTTATTTTTTTAATTTATTTTTTAAAATATTAAAACATAATCTAATTATTTAAATTTGTTTATTAAAAAAAATAAAACTGACCGTTTGAAATATATATATAAAAAAAAACATTAAAAATCAAATTATAATAAGAAAATATTAAGAATAAAATTATAAATTAATTTTCTAATTTATCATTTCCATTAATATATTAATGGGGAAAAATTGATCTAAATAATAAAATCAAAACATATTAAAAGCATTAGTTGTGTTGAATCAACATAAAGCTAAACATGTTTTATTTTTTGTTCTTTCTTTTTAGGGTTAAAAAAAAAAATTAAAAAAAGCTAAATATGTTAAGCTGCTTTCAATGGTGTATACTTTTCCATTAGGTGTGTTGACTTCTTCTCATAAGCTGGAAAAATGTAAAATAGCTGGTTTCCAGTGAATAAAGTAGGACTTGAATTTTCTCCTTATAACAAAGGTAAAATTGTTTGGCCCCACTTCCAAATTTTTTTTTTCTCTTTTAATTCACTCCTCGAGTCTCCTAAAACAAAGGCAAAAAGCCAAACACACCCTTTGGCCCATCAGTGTGTTTCTTTTATATTTTTTTTCCCTTAGTGGTTGGTGAAAAGTAGATCTCCCAACTCATGGCAGCCTCAATTCACTAAGTTTATGTTACAACATTCAAATCATTTTTCTCTCTTATTAGTAAATTAATCAATGACTTGTCCCAATTTATTCTTTGTGGGCAAAGGTGAATTCTCATTCTCTCTTGAAATTCGAATCCGTAGTAAACACATTTGAGAGACAAAACTCTCTTGTTTGTGTTTGAATTTAAAAAGAAGAACTGAAACAAACCGTTAACATGGACTTATCAAATTGAGTAGCCAGCTTATTTAAATCCCTGTCACTTGAATCCAAACACAACCTTCTGATCGTTGATGTATAATGTCGGATTTTCAACTGGATTGATGGGCGATTAAAGAAATTAGCAACAGAAGATTTGTGAAGCTGAAGAATACAGAAGTCGTTTTCCAGCTAGAGAAAAAAGACAGACCCTGCTTAATTTCTTAGCTTTTCAGAGTTGGGACCCGGCCGTCATCCATGTTTGACTCTAAATATGGCTCCAGGGAATCTAGGTTTCCAGCTTTCTAACTTTTGCTTCCAGCTTTTCCATGGCGATCCCAGGAAGCTAACAAATTCTTTCACTTCAATTCCTTTTTTTTTTGGGGTAAATTTTCTACTGCAAAGCACTGAATCTCCCTCTACAACCCAATTCTTCCAACTACAACCGATTTTCCAAATTAATTTCATTGATCTGTTTGAACAGATTTTTTCAGTTTCATAATAATAGGCATGGCAATTTGTAGCTGTATTAATTGATTTAAAAAAGTTAATCCAACTATTCTATTTCGCAACATTACATTATCTATCTATATATATATATATATATATATATATATTCGTAACATTACATTGTAATATATTTATATATATGTAAAAACCTTAATATTTTATATAATTTCAAAAACACTCTAAAAAGTTCAAATTTCAACTAAACCAAAAACTTTTAATTAAAAACCAAATACCAAACTATGGATGGTTCTATTTAGTTGAACCGAAACTATATATATATATATATATATAAATGCATGTATTTACAATAAACGTTGTCTCAAATCAAGGCTTTTTGTATGGATGTAGTTCGCTACAAAACGTCAAAAGAAGTTATTGGGCCAATTGACTATATATATATATACACACACGAACAAAATGATTTGTATATTTATATCTAAAGACTCAAGGCCCATTACTACATGCCCAACTAAAAATTTCCTCTGACCGGCCGGCCCAGCTTCCGCTCCATTTTCTTTTTCCTCTTTATTTCTCAGTTATCGTCTGTTTGAATTAGTTCTTTGAGATATTTCAAGAAATCTACTGGGTGCCAAAGCTATTGGATATACCAATAATATAGTTGATTACTTGTCAAGATTTATATGTTCTACTTAAAAGTTATAAGTCTAAATTTTATCAAATATATAAAATTTACAATTCAATGAATATATTATGAGTTAATAATGATCGATTTATAATATTCGAATTTAATATAATTAAAAATTTAAATTTACTGATGTATCAGTGACTACAATAAACTCTTTGACAGTTAGTTTTCTTTGATTGAACCAATAAAAATTCAATTCAAATTTTTCTATCTCTAGAAAAAAATATTGAATATTGATTCACAATCAATATTAAGTAGTAATCTTATATAATACTCGAAATTAATTTTAATATATTTAAAATGTATAAAATATAATTTTTAAATTTTTAAATTTGTATTTAATATAAAAGTGAAGAAAAATAGTGGATGATGAAATTAAAAATAATTTTTAAAAAAATAGATGAAAATTTGGGTTCTGAATATATTTTGGAAAGAAAAATAAGAAATTAGGAGGTCAAAACATAATTTAAAAAAAAATGGGCTACATAAGACTGCCCAGTCAGCAGCTCCGACGAATCGGAGCCCGTCGCATGGCAAGGAACTCTGGCACGGTGCCACGCTGACAATCTGCGTACCCGCAACCGGACGGTCCAGATCCGTTTTCTCTTTAAACGCGATTATACGGTCCGGATCAAATCGCGATGAACGGTTCAGATTCATTTCTTATTTAAACGCAATCGAATGGTTCAGATCAAATGTGATAGACGGTCCAGATTAAAATGAGACATATATAAATACCTCATTTTATACCAAAACCTAACCATAGCTTCCAGAGAAGAATAACTAATCGTTGGGAAGGGAGCCGACCGCTGCCCCCCGTCGTGCCGGAGCCACCTCCAACTGCCAAAAAAGGTAAAAAAAAATTTGTTTGCTCGAAATTCAATTTTGAACACCCACGTAGCCAAATTGGAGTAAAAGAACTGGCGGATAAGCCGAAAACTACGGGTAAAGCTCGGGGCACCGCCGCGTGAAAAATTAAAAACTGTCTTCGATGAGCCCCTTTCTGATTCCCGTTTCGTGCAATTTATTCACCATTATATTCACCATTTTGTTTTTCACATGTTGACCGAAGAATCGTGAAGGTGAACCGGCGGAGTCACCGCACCAGAAAACTCCGCTGCTAGTAAGTTTCTATTTTTTTACTTTTTTTCAGCCTACCGAAGTCCCTTAATGTGCTTTTTCCGCATTGATGAATACAAAATCGACCGAAAACAACTAGTCTGAGGTAAACTACCGTCGCTGAAGCATGGCAGCACCACCATGTCGGAATATCGAAATTGGCTAAAAATAGTTTATAACATCGATTTTGAATTTTTGGAGTATTTTTAGGTACTCGTAGCGTAGTTTAATCTTTAAAAAAAATTAGTAAACTCGGGAACTGCCAGTAGGCGTAGCTAAAAGTTTAGCATTCAGACACCGATTCGGGTAAGAATTCCTCGTCCTATTCTCTATTATGGAATTGAATTTTAATTATAAATAATGTAGTATTTTGTACAATTTTAAAAATCTCGATAATTAATCACAAGTTATTAATGGAGTCAGAATCGGTTATTATTCACTTTTTATCCTGTTTGATTGATTTTACAGTTTTTAATGCATGATAATACGCCGAAGTTTATAAGATGATTTAGTTGTGTTTCCTTAATGCATGTATTGCTTATTTTGCGTGATTTATAATTAAATTATGAAACTGAAAATTAAATGTAAACGAAAAATTGTTTAATTAAGTGAGTGAATGAATGGTAGTCTTACTGGATATTATGGAAGATGGTGGACGAATTGTGTACATAGGGAATTCCATCGTGAACGTTAACTCATACTAGACGGGATATGAAGGATTAGTACTTTGGTACTCATACCAAATGGGTATGGAGAGGACTCGTTTCACTCTCATACCGGACATAATATTGATGGATGGTATTTTTGGTGCTCATACTGGACGGGGTATTGGAATTGTTGGTTAATTGAAAATATTGAATAAGGGTTCACGCGTAGTGGGGATATGTTCCTATGAACCCTCGTGGATATTAGTAGGCAGATAAAAAAGAAAGGTTGTTGTTCTGATTAATTATACATGAGATTATGAGATTATTTGTGTCATTGACTCTATAAGTCAGTTTTGGAAACTTCGATACGTTAAGTATACAATAAATAATTTTACTTATGATAAATGAATTTACTTAAAATAAGAGTTCTATTAGTTGTTTGTAATTTTTACCAACATTTATTTCTGTATTGGTGAGTAGTGTGATATTCTTGCTGGGCTAGTATAACTCACTATTTCATTAACTATTTCAGATAAAGATGACCAGAATCTAGATCACGATTCACAAGAGTGTTGCAAATAAAATGTTCAGTTTGTTTACTTTTGATTTATTTATTTTATTATTAGTTATTTTTTAAAAAATATTATTCCCATCATTTTTTAAGTATTCTGAATTATTGTGTAAAAAATGTAAATTCGAACGCTATTATTTTACTTTCATACTTAATTTATAATTTACTTACTTTCAAATTTTAAGCCGTTATATCTTAATCTTCCGTACTGAAATTCTGTGAAATAAATCCTTTGATAGAATTAGAAGATTTTGAAAATATTCCAAGTTATTATCTTATTACACTTGACAATGAAGATCTAAAATTAGGAATTAACAATTTTGAATTATGTTTATATCCTGGTGATTACGACCGCTCTAAGAACAAGGGACATTGATTATGCTAGGGCATGTGACGATATATATATATATATATATGGGTGTCTCTGTGTGTGTATATATAACAGAAGGGCAGCTGGAAAAGGAATCAATCCATTGTAGAGTGCGAAAGACAATTGGATTTCCGCATGCTAATAAAGTCCGCTGCTCTTTCCACCAACCTTGTGTGTGTGTGTTTTTTTTTTTAAAAAAAGATTTTTAACCCATGTAAAAGACTCTACATTAAAAGATTAATTTTATAAATTATTTATATTAATTTATAGTACATTCAGAAAATAATTAATTTCTTATTTTAATACAATTCAAAATTATGTTGTGATATGGCCTTTGATGTAATCGATTATTCTGTAATTATTATATCCCAATTCCCAACTAACTTTCCTTATATTATTATATCAACCTTTTTGCTACCCACCTACAAATAAATAAAGAAAATATTTAATCAATTTTTACACAATAAGAAAAGTATACATCATGGGCTTGCATTCCTCTCCCACAAATTGGTACCTGGGAAATTAAAGATAAAAATTGATTTTTAGTGATAAATTATATATACAAATTATTATCAATTTTTATACATCAAATAATTAAGATTTAAAAATTAAGAAAATAGACAAATTTAGTCTTTGTTAATAAAAACTACCAAAATAATCCTCTTTATAACTCTTTTTTTTTTTGCTTTAATTTGCATGTTAAAAGTTATGGGGGGAGTTCTTACTTCTCGTGTCTATAAAATGGGAATATTGGCTAAAACGACGTCATTTTAAGCGGGCGTTGTTGACCAACGGTATCATTTGGTCAATCGCTTTTCCATGTCGTGATCAAATGGTTTAATTCTTCCATGTCGTAATACGTTAAAATATTTTTCCAGTGCTCAAGTTTTTCTCGTACTGTGGGCTAGCTAATGGTGGAATCCGAGCATTAAACAAAATTTGAAAAAGCAAAATCAGAATATAATAATCAATTTGTATATTCACTTACTAAGATTTTTTTTTAAAAAAAGCGTAATTAATTTGTTAAACATGAATAAACATAATTAAAATACTTTCTTCTAACCTAATTGTATTTACAGTCACATATATAAAATGAAAAATAAATTATTAAGTTTTAAAAACTGAATCGATATTAATTATATTCAGATATAATTTTTTTTTTTGTTGAACTTTTTTTAACGCACTTTTTTTGGTATAGAATTATGATTTATTAATTAATATAACACGTTCAGCTTTCCCAACTCCCGAAAAACGGTGCCGTTTTCCACATTTTTTTTCAATCTTTTGATTCTTTCCACGGCATGCTACTTTGTATAAAACGTCAGCGAAAGAAACCCGCGATTTTCTACGCCGCCTTCTCAAAACTTTCGTCTCCACTGATCATCTACACTTGTTCTACACTCAAAACCATCACAACCACCGACTCTCATTCATCAAAGCGGGCCCATCGAATCCCTCGTTCCATCCTCACCGTCCATCTTAACCCAAGCATTAATTAATTAACACTTTCCCAATCTCTCTTTATACCAGATAGTCTCTCTCTGACAACGCAACCCGTCAAAAAAGTTATTTTAAAGAAAAACCAGAGAAACCTCCCATGAACGATCATGGAAATGCACCATCACCACTCACATCTATAAACCATTAAACCACCACTCCCTTCTTTATATTTGTAAGTAGACACATTTTGCACATCAGCCTCAACAGACCCAATACATAGAAAGTAGCGTATAGCAGCCGAGATCATAAAAAATGGTGAATCTAATAAGGAGATCGTTAAAGAATATTGTCATCGGCGGCGGCGCCGGAAGAGGTTCAAAGTCCGACTCCCGTAATTGCAGGAAGCACCCAAAACACCAGCAATCTCCGGGCGTTTGCTCGCTTTGTTTAAGTGAAAAGCTCTCTCAGCTGTCGGCGCCCACTTCTAGCTCGCGCAGCACCATTAATACATCAAACTCTTCTTGCTCGTCTTCTTCTTCTCTGTCGTCATATTACTCCTCGGCCTCTTCTGCAACTTCTTGTTCTTCTCCGAAGCATTCTGGTTATGGTGTTTTCAGGACGAACCCGACAAAGGGTTCTTTGTCTTTCTTGTTAATTAGCGGCAAGCAAGGGCTGAAGAAGAGCAGATCTATAGCTTTTGTGCCGAGAAATATGAAAGTCAAGGGTGGAGTCAACGGCCGTGGCGAGGAGAAGAAAGGAGGGCTCTTGTCAAAGTTGCTTAGTCGGAGAAGACGGAAGAACAGATCATCAACAATAAAGAGCCGGTAGCAGCTTGGTGCAATATTTACGCGAGAGATTATTTCTCATATATATATGTGTGTGTGTGTGTGTGTGTGTGTAGCTAGATTTAAAGATCATTTTAGGTATAGCTTCTTGATTAATCGTTAGTTGTCTGTTGATTGAATTCTTTTTTCGTTGCATGTGATATAGACCACCTTAGTTACATGCATGTTTCCATAGAATACAAAAGAGAAAGAATATACTACAGGCAATCAGAAACTGAAAGACAGATTATACATACGTCTAATGTATTTGATCACATGTATACGCTCATTTCATATATGTATTACCGGGGATTCTTGTGGTGTTGATGGGAATTATTGAGCCAAAGTTGTTAATGTGCCACAGGATTGATGTTTTGAGTGTGGTATGTATGATTATGTATCTGTGTATGTATACATATACTTTCCATAATCGTTATACATATAGGAACTGTGCTAATTATGCGTCTAATATTAGTATAAAAATGGAAGGATTATAGATTTGATGGAGGATGGAGGAGGGCGCCATGGGAAGAAGTTGACTTTGTCAGCGTACGGTTGATAGAGACAAAAGTTTCCAGCAAGGAAACATTCTGGCACTTTAACTAGATCAACATCCAAGAAATTTCTTTTTAAACAAAAAAAAAATTCAAATTCAAATTTTGTGACTGATCAAAAATTTTAAGTCTTTATCAGCTACTTTGAAAAACTTGCATAAATTTACGTGACTACCACTCAAATGGCCCACCCTCCCAATTCTTGGCAACTTCCCATTTGATTTGCAGTGGCCTTGGAAATAAAAAAACAGTGTTAAAGCTGGCATGCCACGTACCCACACCAACCAGTGTTTTTCTTTTATTTTTTAATACAACCCCGAATTCCACCTGGCATATTCTTAATTTCAATATTATTATTTTAAATTTAAAATATATAAAAAAAAAAAAAAAGAAGAAGAAGACTTCAATAAACTTTAATTTTTATATTCTTTTATTAATCTTGGCTGTAATATTTATACGAAGGTTTTCTTTTTCTCTATCAGAGAATGTGTATGTGTATATCTTAGTCATAATATAAATAATTTTTAAATAAAAAGCATATACACAAAGCATTATGCAACCAGTAATTAATTAATGCATTCGGATGATCAAGTCAAACGCACAGCATCATGCATTTGCCTTTTTAATTGTAGTTAAGTTAATCTCATCCAGATCAATTAAGTTTGAAAATTCTACCTGCGTATATATATTTCCTTTGTTATTTTGGTTGATTACGCCTCTTTATTAACTTTAGCTTACTTGTAAAAACGTCTATTTAAGAGAGCTAATTTTTTATGAGATGGGAAGTTAATAATTTATTGTTTTTTATTTTTTATTTAATTATATGAATAAAAATATTACAATTTAAATCTCAAATCGTAAAAAAAAAAAAAATTAAATAATTTGAATTCAACATTAAATTGATTTCAAATTCAAATTTTTTTCATTTTATTATTAGTTTATTAATATATATTCTTATTATATAAAATTAAAAGTTAAAACAAATTGATATACAGATTAGAAAAGTAGTCGTGCGTCACGGAATGTAATTATGCTCTGTGAATCAATTTGTATAGATAGGCCCAGTTTTTATATGCACAATGAAGTAATTTGTGTGTTAATTATATCTGCCAACAAAAATACTAAAATCATATTACGTAAAAAGAAGCCATTAGACCCAGAATGAGATGGTGCTAAAATGTGGCAAAACGGGCCCGTTTTTGTTGCCCAGACTAATTTTATATGGATTCATTGCGGCGTTTATTGGGCCTGATACTTGTTTTTTTTTTAATAATAATAATAATAACAGAACTACCCAACCCAAATTGACGAATTTATAAGTGTTTTTCTTAATAATTTATTTTATATTTTATTTTTAGAGAAAAATGTTACATCATGTTTTTTTTTTTTTTATCCCTTTTTGATTATCCGAGTTGAGAAAATTTAGTTGCTGTATATTATTTTTTTCACTTAAATATATTATGACACATTATGATAGAACTCAACCTGATAACAATAATCTTATTATCATCTTAATAAATAAAATGTTTTGTCATGTTAAATATAAGTCAATTACCAACAATTTATAGTATATTATTTTTAAAAAATAATTAAATAAATATAATGTCCGAGCTCGAAATTTAATATGGAATCAATTTTCGTGTGATAAAAATAATTAATAATTTTATTTTTATTTTATTTTATTAAATTATTTGAGAAAAAAAATATATTATGAACGTAATTGAAAGCAATTTTAGAAGAAAAAAAAAAGATGAAAATTTGAGTTCATGAGTATTTTTGAAAAAAAAAATTAGAAATAGGAAATCAAAATGTAAAAAGAGAAAATTCGGCCACGTAGCATGACTCAATCAGCAGCTCCGGCGAACCGGAGCACGCTGCGTGTCAAAACATGTTGATGTCGGTGACACACGAGAGGCCATGCGAGCGATCCACATGCCCAGCGATCCGACGACTCAGGTTCAATCCCACGCACGTGAACGACTCATATTTATTTTCTCCTTAAGTGCAATCGGATGGACGAGATCAATCGTGATGAACGGTCTAGATTTGTCCATGTAATCGGCCTGAATAAAAAAAGATCGAACGACTCTCCTCGCTCCACGTCGACGCGAATGGATGACTTAGATTGATGCGAGATGAATATATAAACATCGCATCGCAGGAGAACCCTAACCCTGGTCGCCATGTCCTCGCCGGAGAAGAAGGACCAGTCACTAGAGAAGGAGACCGACCCCCAGCCACCGTCGATTGTAAAAAAGGATAAAATTCTTTCATACCCACTCGGAATTTGATTTTGACTCTCTCTATGGCTATATTGAAACAAAAGGAGCGGCGAGTAAGCCGAAAACCGTGGGCAAAGCCCGACGGAGCTGCCGCGGCCAAAACCCAAAACTCTATTCGATGAGCCCCTTCATGTTTTTCGTTTTACGTGGCCATTGTGTTTACCGTCATTTTTTGTGCAGGTTAACCTGAAAAGAAACCCTAGCCGTGAAGGAGAACTGGCGGAGTCGTCGCACCCAAAGACCCCTCTCCAAGGCATCCTAATGTGTTTTTCCGCAAGGGTACGTATAAAACCAACCAAAATTAGTCAAAATCAACCAAAACCGGCCAGCCGAGACGAACTACAACTATGGGCGGCGGAGCCCGTGCTAGAACACGGCGTCGCCACCGTGTTGGAATCCTAAAATTGGCCGGAAAAGTTTTTCAACACTGATTTAAGATTTTTGGGGTATTTTTTAGTTGCATGACGAGTATTTTGAATTCTTGTAAAAAAATCAGGAAACTCGAGACCCATTAGGAGGCGTAATAGACAACGTGATGTCTCAAAATACCGATTAAGTTAATGATCCCTTACTCTATTTACTGTTATGGTAAATTAAGACTTAATAATTGATAATTGTGTGTTTTATAAAAATTAAAAGAAACCTAATAATAATTACAAGTCACTAGTGGAGACCAAAAACTAATTAGTGTACGATTGCCCTAAGCTCGTCTATGTAGTTATTTATTTTCTTGTACTACTTGAATTACTTATTGTTCTGCCGTATGATTTAAATTATCATATTTATTTACTTTCTCGTTATTGATTCCCCGATTGAAATTCTTATTTGATTGACTGACTTGAAAATAAAGATCCTGAATAGGTTTATTAGTTACTAAGGTATGAAGTTGCATTGTTTGCATAACTGTCGTTTAATTAATTTATAAATATGATAAGATGTTGGTATGCACTTACTGTTTGTTTGTTGATGGAGATCTTTATGTGAAAAGCTTACTGAGTATCTTGGGAAGGGGCGGACAAACTCGGTACATAGAGAACTTTATCATGAACGTTACGTCAGTCAAATGAGGCTGAAAAGTCCCATATCTGAAGGGTTTGGGAGATATGATTCAACCTCATAGAGGACGAGGTATCGAGGCGATGAAATATTTGGCGCCCATTATCGGAGGGGGGGTATGGGAACAACTAGTTAATTGATAATTTGAATATTCATTTCGCACGTTGGAGAACATCCCTATGGACCTCTAGGGGTACCAGTAAGCAAGGAAGAAAGGAAAATTATCGTTTCTTGTTCACTTGTGCATGAAGTTGAAAAATTGTATGGATATTGGTCTTCATCGATTGATTTCTGAAAAACTCATAACGGTAAGTATGGAATAAACGATTTTCTTGAATTTACTTAAATTAAGGGTTCTATTAGTTGTTTTGTGATTTTTATAAACCTTTATTTTTCGTATCAGTGATTAGCGTGATATTTTTATTGTGTAGTTCACAATTCTATTAATCATTTCAGATCAAGAGAATCAGGATCCAGATCCCGATCCCGATCAGAAAGAAGGCTGCGAGTAGTTTACCTATCAGATCCCCTAAAGATCTAGTGGAGGTTAACTACTAAGACATTTATCTATTCATTTTAAATTATTTCTTTCTTTCTTTTTACGAGCCACTGTAGAATGGACATTTCCGTAATCTTATTGGACAATTTAATTTATTGTGTAAGCAATGTAAATCATAACATTATTATTCGGTTCTGCATTTAAATTATAAATTCACTCTATTTGAGTTCCGGACATTTATAATAATTATGTTGATAATTTTTTTTTTTAATACAATTTATGTAACGACCCCGAAAATATCCAAAGAAAATAAATGATAATTAAAATGTGGAAGCGAAATAAATGTTCAAAGTTTATATTTTTTATACAATAACTTAAAGTACCAATTAATGTTGTAGAATTCACCATCTTGAAAGAAATATAAAGAAATAATGAAATGAACGGAAAATAAAGAAAACTAGCATTCTAGTTGCAACCCTCTTGCAGATCCGGCTCTGGATCCTGATTCTCTTGATCTGAAATAGTTAAATAAGGGATGAGCTATACTAGCCAGTAAGAATATCACACTATATTACCGACACAAAAATGAAAGTTGGTAGAAAAAAATAAAAAACAACTAATAAAGTACTAAATTAAGCAAATTCATTTATCAATAATAAAACCATTTACCGTCCACTTATCATTGTGAGATTTATAGAAAACAACATATAGAAACAATAACATTACATATATCATGATTCCGTATATAATTGACAATATAGCACGTATTATATTTTCATATTCAATACTCTGTCTGGTATGAGAGTGAGGTGGGTCGTCCCTATACCCCGTCCGGTATGAGCGCCAAGTTACAAAGTCTCCATACCTCGGTTAGTATGAGACACGTTCACAGTAGGGTTCTCTGTGTACCCAGTCCATCCACCATATTCCAGAATGTCCAGTAAGGCTGCTGTTTCATCCAGTCACTTAATCACACAAGTTTTCCGTATACCTTTAACCTCAAAATTTTCAATTCAACCGCAAATACATAAAACAACAATACATGCATTTAAAACTATAAAATAAATCAATAAGGTACTATAATACATTTAAACTGTAAAAACAATCAACAGAGAATAGTTTCTGATTCTGCCTCCATTAGCAATCTGTAATTAATCATAAACATTTTTTAAATTATACAAAATACCGTATTTATTGTTAATTAGACTTCAATTTTATAACAGAGAATAGGGTGAGAGATTATTACTCAATTTGATGCTCGAAAGGCTAAATCGTTGACTGCACCCATTGGCAGTCACTAGATTCCCTAAATTTTTATTTGAGAATCAAAACGTACTATAAGTACCTGCAAATATCTCAAATAAACCCTAAATCAGTATCAGGGCCCATTTTGGCTAATTTCAAAATTCTGGCACGACAGCTCTGCCATGCTCCGACGGCGGTCCGCCTCGAGTTGGCTATTTTCAGTCTTTTTTGGCCGATTTCACATTAATCCCTGCGAGAAAACATTTTAAGGGGACTCGGTTGGCCAAAAAAATACAAAAAAATTGAAACTCACCGGTGGTGGGGCTCTCCGGTGCGGCAGCTCCTTCGACTCACGTTGTGGTTAGGTGTTTTGCTCCGGTCAACTTGTAGAGAATGAAACGTTGATCACAACGGTGAAAAAATTACGCAAAACAAAAATCAGAAAGGGCCTCATCGGAGGCGTTTTGTAGAATTTTTTGCGGCGGTGCTACCGGGCTTTGCCTGCGTTTTCCGGCCAATCGACTAATCCTTTTGTTTCGATTTGGCGGTGGGTGTGTTTATAATTGAATTCAGAGCAAAGAAATTTTTTTTTACCTCTTTTGGCGGTCGGAAATGGCTCTAGTGCGGCGGCGGGTGGCGGCGATTGGGTCTTCTTTTCCGACGAGGTAGTCTGGCAGCTAGGATTAAGGTTTGGTGTGGATGGAGGTTATGTATATACATTCGTTTTTTATATGAGCTGTCCATTGTGTTTGATTTGAACCATCCGATCGCAATTAAATAGGGGGTGAATTTGAGCTGTTCATCGCGATCTAATCTGAACCATTTATCACGATCTTATCTGGACCGTCCGATCACGTTCAAATCTGACCTTCTGATCGTGTTTGGGGATTGAATGCATATGGGTCATTCGTGCGCGCGGGAACGCATCTGAGCCGTTCAATTGCGGGCACACCGATCGCCCGCGTGGCATTGCGTCAGCGTCTGCTGCCAAGCGGTGCGTTTTGGTTTGTCGGGGTTGTTGATCGAACATCCTAAATGGTGAAACTTCTTTAAATTGCATTTTAATATCCGGTTGTCGATTTTTCTTTTAAAAATAATTTCAGAATCTAAAATTTCAACCATTTTTTTAAAATTATTTTCAATTTAATCATTCATCAATTTTATTTTATTTTTATTCTAAATTAAAATTAAAAAATTGAAAAATTATATTTATAAATAAAGCTTAAACTACATTAAAAATTAATTTAAGAGATCATATTTTAATTAAAATATACAATTCTATCTAATTATTTTATAATTTAAGAGATCATATTTTAATTAAAATATACAATTCTATCTAATTATTTTATTGTTTGAAGGAAAAACAAAGCCAATTGGGGGCCATTAAAGAATGTGGCAAGAGTAGAAATTGACGTTGACCTCTGCTTGATAAGCGACTTGAAGAGTGATTGATTTCCAACTCTCCTATTTAAAGTAACAAGTTTAATTTTTAATTGATAAATTAAAAAAAAAAATAAATTCCGTCAATTAACTACTAAATTTTTAAAAAAAAAACATTATTCATTATATAATTGTATTTTCATTTAAAAACTTAATAAATTTGTCAAAATTTAAATCGTTTTAATAACTGCAATTTCATTAATATATAAATAAATTAAATTATTAATTCTATTAAATAAAAAATTACGAATTAATGAATATTAACATATAATATATTTATAAAATAATAAATTTTATCAACTAATTATTAATTGACTTGTTGACGTCATTTTCCGACAAACAATTACACTACCAGAAAATCTTGCTCCATTTCTAACGATATTGTTGAAGGCTATGGATACCTGCCAGTCGAAACCAACAAATTTCGTGTTGTTTAATATAGCTTTCTTCTTTTCTCTATGTGTACACACACACACACACACCCCACAAAAGATACAACGAAATTGCTATGTTTGTTACGTTTAATTTTAATTTTTAGATTCATATATATATATTTATTTACAATAATGTATAAATTTTGTATATTTATGGAATAATTTAAATTAACGAAAATAATTTTATAGAATATATTAAAAATAATATTTAAACTTTGTAAAATTTATCAATATTTTCATTATTATTTTTAATTATTACTTAAATTATACGCTTAAATATTAATTAGAAAATAAAAACTATAAAATTTTACCAGAAAATGTTATTTAAAAGCATTTTCGTAACACACGCGATGATTAATGATGTCTTATCTCCACCGTCCGATTCACCCTCTCATTTCCTTGTTTTGGCTGGCAACTGTTTCCCTTGATAGGAGGAAGGATGAGAGGAGAAGATTGAGAAAGACGAGGGTCCCACTACAGAATTGATTATGTTAGACTAAGCTGCACGGATCTTCTGCCACGTGTCTAATATTTTGATCAGTCCCGTCAATGTCTTAAAATCAGAGATTACGTCCAACCTAAACAAGACCAGACCCTAATCATAGATTCCCTTGAAAAGCACTAACATTCTGAGTGACCACACAAATCAAGCCACGTGTCAATTTTCGCCAGCTGTGATGCCTTACCTAATTAACACGTCAAAAGTTCTGATCAAGACATCATCAACCTGTATGTTAATACTAAATTGATAAAATTAAAGAAAAAGTTAAACGACATAATATGGCAAATTGAATATATATATTTTTAATCATGTGGGTGTCATCTGAAGTTTTTGCAGGTCTTTCTCTTTTCCCCTTGTTTTAGTATATGGAATTCGAAGTAATCATCCTCAAAATACAAAAAAGAAGAATGAAGTGATAAACACCCAAATCCCTAGTATTTCATGTAATTTTAATTAGTAAATATTATTTGAACATGTACTAAATTCATTATTAATAAACTAATTAAAGTGATTTTTTTATCTTAAATAATTATTGACACTAAGACAAATTCTAAATTGAATTTAATGTTTAATGGAGTTCAAAGTGTTGTTGAGGCAGTTCCTATAAATCATCCGCACATGCATGCCATTCTCTCAACACACCTTGAGATCCACATTGTCCATTTTCCACATTTCATGCAGCTTTTTTGCATTTTTTATTTGACTTTTTCAGCCTTAATCTAACCCTCATCAAAATATTCAACCTTAACCCATTTTTATTAATATAAACATTTTGGTCCCGATATTTTAGTTTGATGGTGTTTAAGCCTTGTCTGGTTCCTGCATATTATTTTAATTTAATGTTCAAATACGAATTATCTAATAAGATTGAATTTAATGTTACTTAAAATTGTATAATTTGTCAATTTTCAGCTATTTCACTATCATATTAAATATAAATTGTTAAATAATAGATGGAATGTTAATTAGATGACATATAATTTGTACATTAATTAATAATTTATTAAAAAAAATAAATAGATAATATTATATTTCAGTCCTATATTATAATGCTAGCAAAAATGATCACAAAAAAATAAAAAAATAACAAAAAAATATGAACATACAAAAAGTGGTTTTTAAGAGATTGTTTTATTATTTATTTATAAAAGTTAATCACGAGTAGTATTTTTTAAAAAAATTATTCTATATTTAATTTTAACTATTGTTATTAATAAAAATACCATGTAATCATTAGTTGCCATATAATATATATTTAGATTGTTGCATCTAGTAATCAAGTGTGTATGACAGTTAAATATCATTTAATTATATAAATTAATTTTATTTATATGTGAAACTTTTTACTTATTTATTAAATTATTAATTTTAAAACTGTAAGAAATTCATCCTTTTAAATATTAAAGTAATAAAATTTTAAATATAAACATTATTTTTTACATAAAATATAAAAATATTTAATTTAGAAAATTTTAAAAATTTTAATTTATCTGTTTCAGTGAGATAATTGTTATATTTAATTAATATTATTGGTCAAACTCGGAAAAAACGTATTGAATTGTCTTCACACTTTTACTTAATTTAATTAATTAATACCAATTAAATATTAATTATTATTATTAACCAACTGAACTCTCAAAATTTAAAACTTTTTCTAAAAGAGAGTGGTACATGAAAATTAGGAAATCGTAACTTCCAAAAAAAAAAAAAAGAACACGTTTAGACTAGTCGGACCCACCAAAAGAGGATTAATATTATTTAAAATGTTTGGATTATTAATAATTAATAATCTTAATTTCTCTTTAAATCTAATCCCTCATTGTCGCTGCCGTTAAAAAACGGCGTTAAAAGACCGAGCGTCGTAACCAAAACTAAAACCAAAACCAAAACCAAAAATGGCGAAACAAGAAGAACCATGGAGAAACAGAAAACAAAATTAGCCGACCGCTTTTATCAAATTCTCGTAAAAGGCACACAGAACAAACCAAACTCACGACACGGAGCCGGAGTGTACGGATTCAGTGTGATTGCTCTCTGCGTAATGGCTGCAATGGCTTCATGATACCGCTGTTATTATCATTATCCTCTTACCGAGTTCCGTAGAGAAGAACTCAGCGAGTTGTGGACGGAGAGAGAAAGGAAAAAAAGAAAGAGAAGAAGGAGAAGAAGAAGACGAAGAAGATGAGGAGGAGGAGAGTGCTGGTATGGTGTAGGAGGATGCTAACATGCGCCATAGGTGCAATAGCTCTGGTGGCTCTGCTTTCCGTCCACGTACACATATTTCCTTCCTCGAAAGTTCCCAAATTACCCGATCTCTACAAGCTCCCAACAGTCGCCCAAGTTTGTGATCAATCTATTCCTTCCTTTCTTCTCTTATTTAGGGATTTTGTTTTCTGTTATCTTCCATTGCTCTAGTTTTATTTAGCCGCGACTGCTTTTTATAAATTTGGCGGATTTTGGTTGGTTTTGAACAGTGATTGCGCATTTTAATTTTGCTGTTTTGATTTTTATATTCAACTTTTCTTTGTTCTAGTGTAGAAATTGAAATACCTGGATTATTATTTTTTTCTCATATTTGGTAATTTTATAATTGTTGACTTTTAAATTCGAGATTACGTATCAAACTGTTATAAAAATTTCTTTCGTTGGTTGTTTCCTTTATTAAATTCTTTTCTTGCAGTTGTTCTAGAGATTAGGATTTATTTATAGCTATGTTTTTTTTATATATGTTTTTTTATAGCAAAATGAGATTAAGTACGACAGTTTGAGAACTGAGGGAAGCTGGACAAGAGAGCTGGACTCGCCTCATTTGTTGAAAGCTCCTATGGTTCCTACCAACAAGGTCTGTTTTTCTCCTGTTCTTGGGTCAATGTATTTTGCTTGGCTAAAGCTGTTTGGTTGATGAGAAAATGTAAGCTGAATCTGGTTTTCAAGAATCGAGAGAAACAAACTACAATAAAATTCTTCTCCCCACCCCACCACCCCCACCCTCCACACATAAGACTTGGCACTTTGACATCGAGCTTTGTTCATTCAGTTTTTGACTCTGAGCAAAATGAACTTATTTAAGAACTATCTAAAAGAGGCTTTAATACCATTTATTCAACTGCTGTTCTGTCTATATAGATATAGATATAGATATTTGTTGAGAAATTCACTATCAATACTTTTTTGTTTCCTTCTATGGCACCTTTTCTGATTGTTGATGTTAATGTAAGGTGAGGTATATAGAATGATAGTTTTTCCGTTATTTGGAATTCTGTAGCAAGATGACATCAAAACAAAGTATCAAGGTTTGAGCACGGAACAGAACTTGTTACAGGAACTGGCTCCCCCCCATTTATCAAAAGCTCCAGCTTCTTCTCGCAAGGTTTTGTATTCTTATAATGTCATTGTAGTTGAATTGCTTATAGAAAGCTGTTTGATTGTGAGGAAATTTAGGAGCCAGAAAAAGCACTATGATTTGAAGGAACTACAGGAACCTTTTAAAAGAGAAAATATCCTCTGAGTACATACTCTAATATTTTAGCTTTTCTACATATATATATATATATTTTGACTCTTTGCTAGAGTTTATTTTGGGGTCTGGGCAATAGTAGAGATTGGTTAATTTTTCTCTGACTCAATACATGTGAAGGCTTCTGGCTTGTGCCTCATGGACATAGATGTATTTATTAATACAAAAACAGTCATCTCTTCCATGTTTTCACTCTTTTAGATTTGACAGTTGGATGGTCCAAGTGTGAATGTGGATTTTACTAAGCTATGGAAGCCTCCTTCAAATCGTGATTTTGTCCCCTGTGTACAGCCTAGTTCGAACTATACTTGTGAGTAGGCTGTGGAATAATTTTCATTCTGCAGTTACTGCATCTTCTTACCATCAAAGTCACTGTTATTTGTGCAGCCCCTACAAAGTTGAGAGGTTACCTTCTGGTTCATACAAATGGTGGGCTCAACCAGATGCGTGCTGGGGTATATATATATTTTCCCTCATGATACTTATGCTTGCTGGTTCTGTTGCCTTTTCTACTTGATTCTTCTGTTCCGGAAATTAGAAGAGTATCTACTTTGATCAATTAGCAGTTGAAAATGACAAAAGCTAGAAAGATAGAACTTACAACCGCTTGCACCATCTTAGCTAATTGGATATGATGTTTTCATTCACTTCATAATACTTTAATGGTGATTGTCAGAGCATACTGAAGTAGAAAGGACAGAAAGTATTCCCCCTTTCTATTCCTCCCAGTTTTCTTTGGTTAATGTGCAGTAAATTCCATTTGTTTAAAGAAGGTACATCTAATATTTTTGTACTATGGTAGTGTTCCCTTGGCTGTGACTGTCTGATGGATAAAGCAGTCCAGTGGAAAAAAATAGATGCATTGTTGTCCAATAGAGGGAATGAAGCTAATCTTTTTTCTTGATGACTGATTTCTAGGTCCTTCAAGTTTCTACTTGATTTTCATTCTTTCTTGAGGCGTGTGATTGAACTTGGGAGTTAAGGAGAACTCCAATTCAGTTTAGTTACTCAAAGACTTGGTTACAGCAAATTTATAATTATAAGGATGAAGTAGAAATTAGTGTTACTTAAACAGGGGAAACATTGAAAAGTAATGTCAAAACTTCAGTAATTAATTATGGAAGTGCTTCTAAAGTTAATGGTTTTTCTCGCATCTTGCACGTTTCATGTTCAGTAGCTATTTGTTTGTACCTCTTCCTGCTCCTGCCCATCATGTCGGTGCAGGAACATCTTAAATCATTTGGATCACCAAAGAATATTTAAGTTAACTGCGGTGCTGTGCAATGTCAAAGGCATCAGCGATAGAGAATTAGAGCTATGCATATCTCTTTTCTTGGTCTATGAGTCTTTTGATGAAAAATGTTTTTCCACCGTTGTTTAGAGCACAGTATATTTTCATTCTTGAATTGCAGATATGTGATATGGTAGCTGTAGCCCGGATTATAAATGCCACCCTTGTAGTTCCTGAACTTGATAAACGATCATTTTGGCAAGACTCCAGGTAGCACTTCCTCCACCTTCGTAGTATCTCCTCTCTCACATTCTTCTTCACTTATGTAATGAGATTTTCTTTTTCTCTTTGTTTGCAGCAACTTTTCGGATGTTTTTGATGAAGATCACTTTATTAAAACTTTGGCTTTTGATGTTAAAGTCATAAAGAAGCTCCCAAAGGAAATTTCTTCAGCTACCAAAGTTGTTAAGCATTTTAAAAGTGGATCTGGTATGGATTACTATCAGGATGAGATTTTTAGCATGTGGGACGAATATCAAGTAAGTAAATACAAGTTTTTCTATAGTTTTGGTTGTCATTAGAATATTCTTTGTGCAGTTACCTTAATGTAGACATGCATTGGAATAGGTTATTCGAGCGGCCAAATCTGATTCTCGTCTAGCAAATAACAATTTACCTTCAGATATTCAAAAGCTACGTTGTCGTGCTTGCTATGAGGCCCTTCGGTTTTCTCCTCGAATTGAAGCAATGGGAAAAGTAAATAATAGAAATTTAACTGACTTCTGATTACTGCAATAGTTCTATCATCTTGTGGCTCATGCAACGTATGTCATTATGGTTTTCTGTATGATTGATATTGTAGTTGTTGGTGGAAAGGATGAGGTCTTATGGTCCTTACATCGCGTTACATTTAAGATTTGAGAAAGATATGCTTGCATTTAGTGGGTGCAATCATGATTTAACTCCCAGTGAGGCTGCTGAACTGAGGAAAATCAGGTGTGATATGTTCTGCTGTGTGCTTACTGATGATAAGAGAGATAATTGGTGTGCATAGTAATCATTTTAATGTCAGTTCTTTCCTTTCTTGAACTGCACATCTAATTTTTTTCTATCCAATTAATCTTGAATGTGCAGAGAAAATACTGCATATTGGAAAGTGAAGGACATTGATGGCAGAGAACAGAGATCCAAGGGTTATTGCCCCTTAACTCCCAAGGAAGTTGGAATATTTCTTACAGCTCTTGGATATCCATCTAGTACTCCTATATATATTGCTGCTGGCGAGATATATGGGGGTGATTCTCGCATGGCTGACCTGCGATCACGTTATCCAATGTTAATGAGCAAGGTATGAGTTTATCTTATAGCTTTCTTGATTTTCTGCACTTACCTGAACTTTTAGATCCACAGAAACTAATCTTGGACAATATTGCCTTGGTTGCTTCTGAAATAATGTGAATGTTGATCAGTTATCTCGTAAAAGTACTATGTCAAACCATGCTTCTTATGTTTTACATGCAATAGAATGGAAATATTAGAAACACCTTTTGAAAGAAAGAAATTCAATGTAGAACTCGTGTTTTTACTAAAAATAATTATTGCCTCCAGAGAAAAAGTCAGAAGTGGTGTTGCTTCACCTTGCATTTGATATCTTGATTGTATAACTGTGAAGGACAAGTTCTTTTTCTTTCATTTCAGTTCACAATGGCATTCAATTATAATTATGCAAGTAGTTATTTCTTTTTGTTTGATTTTTATTTTGATTTTGCAAGTTTAGGTGAACCGATCAGTTAATTCATATAAATGTTTCCTTCCTTGGTTGATGGCCTGTGTGCTTTAAGTTAATATTTTATGAGTACTTTGCAGGAGAAATTGGCTTCTGTTGAAGAGCTTGAGCCATTTATCAACCATGCATCTCAGATGGCTGCACTTGATTACATTGTGTCCGTTGAAAGTGATGTATTTATCCCGTCATATACTGGGAACATGGCAAGGGCAGTTGAAGGTCATCGTCGATTTCTAGGCCATAGGAAAACAGTATCTCCTGACAGGTAGAGCATTTTACATACTAAAGCATTTCCAGATATAAATGACTACTATCCTTAGACAAATGAAAATGTTCATGTATGTTACTCATCAGGAAAGCCCTTGTGCGATTGTTTGATAAGATCAAACGTGGAGCACTCAAAGAAGGCAAAAGACTATCAGATCGAATAATTGAAATCCACAAAAGCAGGTATGTTATTGTGAACGATCATTACCAATGAAATTCCACAAGGGACTTCTGATGATTTAGTTGCT
>NW_019014656.1:1257697-1268658 GCF_000150535.2 Carica papaya | reverse complement strand
TTCATCTAGAAAGATAGTAACTTTATTTCTGTGTCTCCTCAGCTGCTTCTTGGCTTTCTTCACTGCTTTCTTCAGCCGCTGGTTCATTTTCCGTGCCGTCCTCCAAAGCCGCTGGATTGGATCCAGTGCCTTCTTCTTCTGCAGCATGAGGGGCACTTTCTTCAACAGCTGGAGGGCTGTTTTCTTCAACAGCAGCAGGAGGGGCGTTTGTTTCAGTAACAGGTGCTGCTTCCTCAACTTTTTCAGTGGCAACCTCCTCAGCAGCAACAATAACTGGTTTCTCAACCTCTTTTACTTCCATAGGTTTTGTGGCTATCTCTTGCTTCTCCTCTTTCCCCAAAAAATATTGCTGCATACCAAACAGTATCAGAAAAGGTTCCAGAAATTAGCTTACATAAGCTATCAAGGAGGAAATGACAATACTACAGGCATCAAAGGTAAACCCCATGAGGTATAAACATCAGATTATAATCTTCAAAGAAAAATCAGCCTGGTCGCCTGTCACTTCAAAAGAAGTATAACAATGAAAGATCATAATAATTGCAAGTCAGGCAGGATTCTTCCAAGGACATGCGCCAGAGTTAGTCAAAAGTACCAACTTGAGCAAATGTTGCCAAGCTGAAAGGTTTATGAACTGTGTTGCAAAAGAGTCAAAACATGTACTTCGTGGAAAAACAAGTTACAAAACCCAATCCCTATCAAATCAAATTTTAGATTCATGAGTTAAGTTCAAAACCTACTCCGGATTACTAGTAATATATTGTTTTCCTCATATCTTATCAGGCTATAAGCAGTACCATAACTGTTTTTAACAGATGTTTCATGGAACATTTCCTTCATCTGGACCTTTTTTATTATAAAGCTTAATTGCATACTTTAAACTGTTCAAAAACCAACCAAAGTCTTATATTGCGTCAATCCTTCATGATTTAACAAAGAAGCTCAAATTTAATGTGCTGACTCAAAGCTCCTGAATCTGAAAGAGCCAAGTAGAACCACTCATCCGTGGGCAATGATGTCTTATTACAATCTCAAAGGCATACCGAGAACTGTCCATGAACCTAGTCAAACTAATATCACAAAACTCAGCAGTTCATGGGTTAACAAAGAAGCTTCCATTTTTCTGAGATTTAATTGATCGGACAATCGATGTTGCAGACCTTAAAAGCCGTATTGCAGTAACAGATCCGCCCCCATATGGTATCAGCCAATATACACTTTTACGAGGAAAATAGATGTTTATTAAATTCATTACGTGGATAGATGAGACAAATAATATATGAGAGAAAGACAGATCAAGAATCAACCGCATATGAAACACAAATGTCACAGCAAGTTACTGAAAACCCAATGCTTAATTTTTTTCTAGTAAACTGAAGAAAGCTTAGGTCGCCCGAAATTCAGCAACACACAACCAAGAAATTAAGTCATAAGCGTGGTAAGCAAGAATAAAATGCAAAAAGTCCAAAAGACCCTGATTCTCATTGCAGGTTAGACTAAAATAGGTTCAATCGAGATCAGAACCAGATAGAAATGGGGCAGATCAAACAAAAAACCCTAGAAACAAATAGCCTTTTACATAGAAATTAAGGAATAAGACAGAATATCCGAATTCCCAATATTTTGGAATTTGCAAGGAAACATAACTAATCGAACTTGATCTGTATAATCTCATTCAATTCTGAAAAAGAAAACAAAAACAAAGCAAAAGAGAGAAACCGTGAAGAATTTGGATATAAACAGAGTGAGTACCTCAGATAGGGATGGATTATTTCCAGTTATAGCTTCCGCCATTGTAGGAAAACGAGAAGATCTGTACTGTACTCACCTAGCAGCTCACGAACAGAGAGGCGACCTAGCAGACTCTTATGCTTGCGCTCGAGACGGGAACAAACGAGAGAGACTGAGATTAAAAAAAGGCAGGTTACCTTCCAACAGCTTTTTACTGTATTACCGGCGGTTAAAAGTAAGAACTTTTTTGTTTCTTCAGTAAAATTTTGGGCTGAAATGGGCGTATGAAAGTCTTTGGTATAATATATTTCGGCCCCACCCATTTTTTTCTTTTTGGGCCACTTTCATAGTTTTAGCGGCTAAATTAATGTATTATTTTTCTTTTTGTTTTTAATTTTTTTAAAAATTGTTCAATTAATTTATATCACGAATTAAGTAGAAAAATAAAAAGAAAAGGAGAAGAATTACTAAAATTATTTTTGTTTAAAAATGAAAAAAAAAATTGTTATTTCACCACGTTATTTGATATTACTTATAAATTTTGAGACAATTAATTCAATTAAAAATATAATGAGCAGTTTGATACACAGTATAATTACAATAATTTTTTTGTTTAATCTGTATTTTCAAGTGTATAGATTTCTTGTCTCATAAACAAAAAATAAATCTATGAAGTTCTAAAATGCCACATTCTGTCACTTGTTTCTTCAATTTTGTATTTACAAAACATAATGAATATAGAATGTAAGAGTTTCTTCGTAAATTTTAAGAAATTGTTTAAGATTATTAAACTTGAAATTACATGATTTAATAAATTATTAAATTAGTACTAAGATATAAAATATATACTTATAAATTATTCTATTTGATAAAATATGTTTATAAATGGTTTATTATACGCTCTCATGAATTATTCCGCCAGCTTTTTTGTTAAATTTCTCCGATTATTTGGAGGGGAAAAAAAAACAACAAAATTCTATAAAAGATATATATATATATACTTAGATGTACACAAGGTAAAGGATATTGGTTATCCGCGTGACTTATAAAATATTATATCCACACCAGATTTTTATAAATTAAAAATTATAATATTTTAAATTTGATAATAAATTATTATGACAGAGTCCATTAGCTCATAACAGAGAGCAAAAGACATAATACACTTTTGCATCTATTTATCCATCCATATGATGCAACGCAAACTTTTCCCTCCCAAGAGTAAATCAAATGCTTTGTTGATTTCTTCGAATTTTATTTCATGAGAAATGAATTTGTCTAAATCCAACTCCTGCATTAGAAATAATTATCTTTTGAAAATAAGAAATAAAATAATTTATAGTGCATGTAATTTAGTTAGTCGGGGTAAAACTGACCTTGTTTAAGTACTTGTTGACGAGAAGTGGAATGTCGGATTTAGGTTTGAGGCCTCCGAAAAATGAACCACTAACAGTTTTGCCTCTGAGAATCTCGTAGCAATTGAGAGACAGTGGTTGACCGTGCATTTCCACACCTATTATCACCGTCTTTCCACAACCCTACTCATCAACAACCCTCTCAAATTATACATATAACAAACAAACCCGGCAGGTGATCTGATCACAAATAAAATGAATTTTAAGAGAGAAAAAACCTTGCGAGTGCTGAAGAATGCATCATTCATCAGCGATGCCAGCCCAATACACTCAAAGGAATAGTCAGCTCCTCCATTTGTCATTTCTATAATTGCCTGCTTATTTTAAAATAATAAATTTTATTTATTATCTAAATTTAAAATTATTAATTAGGTAAACAAAAATTAAGCTTGTTTTTGTAATGACCAACCTTAGTAGCTGACTTTCCTTCACATGCGGCAGGGTTGACGAAATCGGTGACTCCAAATCTTTTGCCTGCCGTTGAATAATTATTATTATTAAAAAAAATAATAATAATAATTTATAATTAAATAAATAAGCTATTATTTATCAAAAATGTTTTTAGATACAACCCTACCTATTTCAAATTTCTCCGGGTTCAAATCAACACCTATAATTTTTGAAGCTTTACGTAATCTTGCTCCTTCTGCGACCTAATCACGTGTGTGTGCGTGTGTATATATCTCATTTAGACTATGAACAAATACGATATATGTATATATATATATATATATATATTCAGTAAATTTGCAAGTATATGTTTTTTTATAAAAATTGATACCTATATATATGAATGGTCTTATAGATATGGAGGGATAAATAGTAATAAATACCGCAAGTCCGACGGCACCCAGCCCAAAAATGGCTACAGTGGAGCCCTCTTCTACGTCTGCCACTTTCCATGCTGCTCCAATACCTGCCCCCAGAGTACAACCAGAACTCAGATGACATTTTCAACACATCCAGCAATAATAAATACATCACATATATAATAATATATATGTATAAATACATAAGATATTATCTCTTATGTGGTCAGGGAAAACGACACCCAATGAAGAGAGATGAAGTTATTTTGGGAAAGAAAAAATCAAGTAAATTCTGTTTGAGGCCTGAAGGGCGGTTCATCAATTAATTTGATAATTGTAGACAGTAATGAATAGTCTATTTAATTCAATTAGCGATTATTTTTAAGAAAAATGGCAGACCCTTGAAATTATTTTCGTAATAAATATTCTTGGGCTTCTTCCATTTAATGGCAATGGCTACCTGCACCAAATCGATTTGACTTGCATTTACTTCTCTGATTGTAATTTTCATCTTTACTCCTTAAAACTATCTGATTAATTTTTAATACCAAAACATTATATATATTTATTAATTAAAAATTTGATTGGATTGCTATCTGGTTAAAAGTTCGCAAAGAATGCCCAATTCTTTGTTAATGGGCTTTCTTCAGCTTCAGCTTCGTTCCAATTCTTTCATCCTACGTTTTCTTTTTGGAATAAGGTAAATTGTCTTTATCCTACATACGTATAGATATATATATATATATATATAAGTATTTTCCAATTGCTTATTAGTTTATTCTTACATATAAATAGGATTGAAGCCAGACGATCACGGCAGTTAACAATTTTAAAGTTGTACATTCTTTTGGCATCATCATCATTGTCTAATGGGCAAACTTTGCGTATGAAGTCATTAAATAATAAGGGGAAATATTCAAAAAATAAATATATGTATATATATATACATATATGAACAGAAAAAATAATTTGGCTTTATCCAAATACGTTAAATAATTAAAATTTTTATTTTAGAAAAAAGTTTAACTAATTTTCCGTTTTATGAAAAATTAAAAGATAGGAGTAGAGTCAAACGAGAAGCGAAGCTTATCAGGTGAGTTGTTTTACCTGTTGACGCTCCACAGCTGAGCATACAGGCCTTGTCGACGGGAATCTCCGGGCAGATCTTGACGATATGGGTGACGTCGACGACCGTGTACTCGGAGAAGCTGGACACGAAAAGAAAATGCTGAAGGGTTTCTCCATTCATGTCCCTGAACCTGCTGCTTCCGTCTCTTCGCGTGTTCTGAGTTGGATCGTCTGGAAACTTTGAACAAATGTTGCTCCTCGTTGACTTGCAGTCTCTGCATTCTCTGCAGTCCGGAATGAAAACCGGCACTACGGTGTCTCCTTTTTTCACTTCCTCTACGTACTCGCCCACGCTTTCCACAACTCTGTAACTCGTTGAATTTTTTCACCTTTCATTTTAATATATTATATATATGTTCCGAAAGTTCACTGCAAATTAGAAGAACATTTTTTATGTTAAGTCAGAGATTTTGGGATTGACGAATTCATACCCGACCGCCTCATGCCCGAATATTTTAGGAAAAATGGAGAAGGGTCCCTGCGGATGATTAATTACAGTTTAATTAGTGCTGTAATTTTGAGTAAACGTATAGATTAATATGCATAAGCTGGTAAGAAATAGCTTCTTACAGCAGGCATTTTCCAGAAGGTGACATCACTGTGACAGAGAGATGTGCAGATAATCTTGATCCTAACTTCATAAGCTCGAGGAGGGTCAACTTCGATTTCTTCAATCACCAAGGGCTGTCCTGGTTCTCTGCAGACAGCAGCTGTTTGGATTGAAAGAAAACGGAGGAAAAAAGAAGACGACATGGAAAGAAAAATCGCAAGTTAGCTAGCGAAATCAACAACTCCATTCCCGATAATTCAACAGGATAATAGTTAAAAAACGAGGGATTGAAATGAAGACCTCTGCATCTTATTGCTTTCCCTTCGGTTGAGGAAGACGAGTTTCCGTTCTCCATTAATGAAGAGCTTGGTCGCGGGTCTGAAGCCAAGGGGGAAGATGGAGGGAGGGAATATTTGTTGAATACTTCTCTGCGTCTTCGTCTTCGTAAACTTATTCGTTGGGTTGTGCGGTGTGGGGGGTGGGGGGGGTGGTTGCTTACCTTTTTATAGGGCGTGAGATAGTAGTGTACCGGACTAAAATGTTGTGCAACAAGAGAAATTTTATAAAATTAAAAAATAATAATAAAGATAAAATCTTTAAAATTTATATATTAGTTTATTAAATAATGAAATTATAATAATATAATAATATTTTTAAAAATTTTAAATAATTATTGTTAGAATTAGAATGAAGTTATTCAAAGACAACGACACTTGTACATAAATAAGAAAAAAAAAAAAAAAAAAAAACCTTAGATTTTTCTCTTACCACCAATTTTAATTATTTAAAATTACTCGTTCTTCATAACTCTTTTTGCTGTATGTTATTGTTTTATTATTAATAGTAATTATTAATTATTAACAGTTATTTAATATGATATAAGAGTTTCGTGATAATAAATAATAGTTAAAATATTAACAAAAAATAATAATAACAAAACATATTTTGTGAGTAGAAATAAATTTAAATAATAATAAAATACAATCAAATCTAATAAATACATGATGTATTTAAAAAATATTGTGACATATTTTTTAATTTTAAAAGTTGAATATCTTAAGCAATTACAAGACACGTGGCAATTGGTTAATAACAGTTGATTACAATTTATAAACGTTACGACAATAGAAACCACTTGACACGAGGAAACCATTATCTTCATAAATAAATGAAATTTAGTGAATGTACACAATTATGCTGAGCTAATTTGTTAGCAGAGGGAGGAGTAAAAGTTCATCCAAGCTAAAAAAAAAAAAAAAAAACTGGAATAACCTCAACAGACAAAACGGGCCAAAATTTGGTTAAGATTTTACTTTTTTTTCATTAATAATTACATATTTACTGATTTTTTTTTTAAATTAATTTCAATCAAATTTAATTTTAGAAAGAAATTATGGGCTAACATAAAATGTACCTAAACGTCCCGTAACTAAATTGCTTGATATAAAAATAAAAACATATACTATAAATAATCATAAGATATTTTGTTGGGAATTTATGAAATTTAGTTTGGTAATGTTTAATTATAAAATGGTGGAAATTCCTAATAAAGTTATAAATATAAACAAATAATATATATTGAAATGGGTGTGGTTTAAAACCTGAAATTATAGTGATATATATATATATATATATATATTCAATGATACTGTGGGACTAGTGGGACTAGTAGCCCACAATAATGGCATTAATTGGCACTTAATCTGACTCTGGTTTCTGGCAAACCAACCTCGTCATTTAATTGCATAAATAATTTTATAGGAGGTTGAATATTTGATAATCTATATTTGTGGTTGATCTTTTGTTCTTTGCATGTGGGTTCCAATTACCCAAATTGTTTTTTTGGTTATTTTTTATTTATTATGTCGGAAACTTGTAATAAGTATGTGTTAAATTGATATACATACAAGTATCCAGAGACAAACTAAGAAGCATAAATTAAATTTGAATGTGTTGTAAATTTGATGGTTATATAGAGTATGTCTAGTGTCCGTCTCAAAATTTTTAAGGGGTTATATATAATATATGATATATACATATATAAGTGTAAAGAACCGAAACTTAAAAGAAATGAATTTATATTCTAAATGCGGAAGCAAACAATGAAATTATGGATTATATTCCTTACACAGTAAATTATAATGTCTAATAAGATTATCGAAATATCCTTTTTCTATCGGTTCATAAAATAAACAAATAAATGTCATAATAAATTAATCTCTATTAGTACTTTATGGGAGTCAAGGAGTTAAACTACTCACAACTTCTTTACTTATTAGAATCTGAATTTTAGTCTTCTTAATTTAAAATGGTTAATAAAATGGTGACCTTCATTATCCTAATAAAAATATCACACTAATAATTGATACGAAAAATCGAAGGTTGATAAAAATCACAAAATAATTAATGTAACCCTTACTTTAATAAATTTATTTAACATTAAAAACGTTTATTCCATATTTACTGTTACGAGTTTACCAAAATCAACCTAATAAGACAAATACTCATATAATATTATAATTTTATGTACAAGTGAATGAGATAAGAATTTTCCTTTTTAACTGCTTACTAGAACCACTAGGGATCCAATGGGATATTTCTCTACCCGTGAACTCAATTAATCCAGTCATTTTTTATATTCTGCGCAGTAATGGACGTCAAACATACCATTGCCTCAATTCTCCTATGGTATGAGGGTGAACCATATCTCGCAAACCCTTCCAGTGTAGGATTTCTCAGTCTCGTACGACTGAAATAATGCCCAGAGTATGGTTCCCTATGTACTGGGTCCGTCCATCTTTTTCTAAGGTATTCAATAAGTTTTTTTTACATTGAATCACATCACAAACCAATTACCAGTTACGTGTTAATATCTTATGTTTTCATATTAATGATAAAATCATACAAATAGGCGATATGTACATCAAGAACATAATTGAGACATTTATTGCAGCACAAACCAGAAAAAGGGAATATGCAATGAGGTAAACCAAAAAACTGATAAAATAATTAAAATCATCGATTTAGTACACATACTATAACAGTAAGCAATTTAAGCAGTACAGAAAAATAAATATTGAATCATGACAAATATAAATTGACTGGTTACGGCTTCACTAGTAATTTGTAATTATTTTTTGGGTTTTTTAAATATTCACAAAATACAAGACTTTCGATTATTTAAGTCTCAATTTACCGTAACTGGTAATAGGATGAGAGATTCTTACTCGGATCGGGTTTTGAAATACTGTGCTATCTACTGCGCCTTTTGACGGTTCTCGAATTTTTTGAGTTTCTTATGCGAAAATTAAAATACCCGTCACGCACCCAAAAATATCCCAAAAGACCAAAATCGGTATTGAAAAACTTTTTCGACAAATTTTAGGATTCCAGCACGGCAGCACCGCCGTGCTCCAACACTCGCTCCACCGCCCGTGATGATAGTTCGCCTTAGTCTGGCTTATTTCGGCCCACTTAGGTTGGTTTTGATCGGTTTTACACGTATCCCTACGAAAAATACGTTAAGGAACTTTAGGTATCTGAAAAAGCTAAAAAACCAAAACCTACTAGCCTGGGGGTCTCCGGGTGTGGCGGTTCCGTCGGTCCTCTTTCGCGACTGGGGTTCTTCTTCGGCTAACTTGCACCAAAAAAAGTTGATGAACACGGTGGTAAAAAAATCACATAAAATGAAAAACGGGAAGGGGGTCACTGGAGAGGGTTTCGAGTTTTGGCCGCCGCGGCTTAATCGAGCTTTGCTCACAGTTTTCAGCTTACCAATCGATCCTTTGGCTTCGATATGGCCACAGGGAGGATTAGGAATGAATTCTAAGCGAGAAAGGGACAAATTACTTACTTTGGCATTGGTGGTGGCTTCAGTGTGGCAATGACAGCAATCAATTTCTTTTTCAGCCGTCTTTTTTTCTTCTGCTCCGGCGAGGGCTGGTGTGGCTAGGGTTAGGGTTTCCCTGGAACATAATACTTAAATACCCTCTCCGTGTCGATCTGGGTCGTTCGTGCAGGACACGTGACCCTATCCCATCCATTGGATCCCTCTTATTCGGAGAATGAATCTGGACCACACGATCGGATTGAATATGACTGCTGGATCGCACCTGAAGAAAAAATGTATCTAAGCCATCCGTGTGTGCAGGACCTGATCTAGTCCGTTCGATCGCTCTAGTTCATTGTGGTTTCTAATTGGGCCGTCCCACTTAGTTGAATTTTTTTTTTACGATTTTACCCCCTATTTTAAAATTTTCTTTTAAAAATACCCCTCTTATTCAAAATTTCACTCATTTTCTCCAAAATTATTTTCAATTTTGTCCATAATTTATTTTTTCTAAAAAATTTAATAAAATTTAAATTGAAATAAATTTTTTAATTATTTATATATTTAATAACTATAAAAAAATTATTTCAGGTCAATTTTCGAATCCGGGTATTACAACTCTTCCCCCTTAAAAAAAAAAATTAGTCCCTCAAATTGTCACCCTTTCACTTAGTCAAACAGTTGGGGTTACTAGGCCTTGAAATCTGATTCTATCTCCCAAGTGACCTCTTCCTGTGTGTGATTGTACCATAGGATCTTATCGAATGATATTTCTCTGTTGTAAAGCACTCTGCTCTTCTGGTCCACAAAGTCTATTGGTACCTCCTCATATGATAGATCCTCCTGCAGTAAAAGGGGCTCGTGATACAAGATATGTGAGGAGTTTAGATTGTACTTGCATAGCATAGACACGTGAAGTACATTATGGACTATGGATAGCTTTGAAGGTAGTGCTGCATGTAAACGGACATACCAATCATGTTTAAGATTTTAAACGGTCCAATGAAACAGGGATTTAATTTCTCCCTTTTACCAAACTTGTTGATTCCCTTTAAAGGGGTTACCTTAAGAAACATATGATATAACACCCAACCTTTCTTTTTTTTTTTAATTAATTATTATTATTTTTATATATAAATATAATTATTATTAATATGATTTTAATTTAATTTATTTAATTTTAATTTGATTTAATGGAAATAATAATAATAATAATAACAAAAATGGTAAAAATTGATTAGGGATTTAAATGAAAATAATTTTGGAGAAAATGAGTGAAAATTTGGGATCGGAGGGTATTTTTGAAAGAAAAATAAAAAATCGGAGGTCCAAACGTAATTTAAAATAGTTACGCCACATCAGCTGCCCGGTCAGCAGCCCCAACCAACCAGGACGCGCCAGATGGCAGAGACGTTGACGCAGGAGGCCACGCGGGGGGTTGCCGCGTGGGCGATCCACGTGCGCGTGATCGAACGGCTGATATCCGTTCCCACGCGCAC
>NW_019014656.1:1241502-1254231 GCF_000150535.2 Carica papaya | reverse complement strand
CTTTGCACCTTGTAACTGGTAAAAAAGGTCATCAATTCTGAGGAGGAGGTACTTGTTCTTGATTTGACTCTATTCAATCCCCTATAGTCGATATATATCCTCAGAGTCTCATCCCCTTTCTTTGCAAACGTGACTCCAGCACCCTAATGAGATATATTGTATTGAATGAACCCACTATCCTGTAATTTCTTGATCTATTTTCTCAGCTCTTCCATCTCTACACGACTCATGCGGTAATGGACAACTGAGATGGGCTGGATGCCAGACTGAAGATCTATGGTGAACTCAACTTCTTTGTCCACTAACAGATAATCAAGTTAAAGTATCATAAAAATAGGGTATTGCTATAAGATAATAATATTTAAAATTTTTATTAATTTGTAAATGAGTCTTTATTAGGAGGATTAAATACAAGTTTTTTGTGAAAACAATCTACGGTGGTGTGATATACCGCTAACCAGTTCATTCCCAGAATTATATAAAAGTTCCCCATGTCTATTTCTATAAGGTCTATACTCAATTTTTAATATGCTATGTCTACGATACAGGCTTTGTATATGACCTCCCCTAGTAGTATTCTATTCACAAGAGTAGACACAAACAATACAAAATCAAGATTTTCAGGTAATACATTCAAGTTTTTTGCAAGAGTATGCCAGACAAATGAATATGAAACACCAATATCAATCAAAATATATGTAAAATGATTACAGATAGTGTACATATCCTGTATCACATCCGAGTTAGATTCAATATCCTACTGGGTGAGGGTGTAAGCTCTGCCCTAGATGGGAGGTTTGCCCTGATTCTAATTTTGTGGGTACTCTTTCACGTAATGTTGGATACTCACACATATGTGGCAGGTATTATTGAGGCGGTAGCAAGGTTGGTTCCCATGATTCTTACCACAATGCTGGCAAATCATACCGTGTCCTATTGCCGGAGCCTGAGGTGAAGCTTAAGTCACAGGTCTAGACCTCTTGTTCTGCTGAACTAGTGCAATAGGTGCTGGTCTGCAGTGTGGAACCGGGGGTATGAAATTTCTTATTGCGAGAGGAAAGATACAAAGATTCTTCTCTACTAGCTGTGTCTTGGTCAAAACGACTGAGTAGTAACTAAACTCGAATACATACAGTTGTTATCTGATCTCATGACAGAGGCCAAACTTGAACTTCTTTGCCATTCTTCCTTCATCCATCATACTCTTAGAGAAATAACAGCCCAATTCTGTGAATCTTCGGGCATCTCTGACACTGTCATATCACCCTATATCAGGTGTGCAAACTCCATTTACTTTAACTACTGAAGGTGCTCTAGAAGGTACTTTGCATTGAAGGCCATCAGAAACTATTCTCAAGTGACTGGAACTGGCAGGGTGGCCTGCTTCAGCTGCCTCCAGCGACCTATGTCTTCCACAAGCATATAGGTATCAAGTACTACACTATGTTCATGAACCACTCTAAGAGTCGAGAAGGCCTTATCTATCTCAGGCAACCAATATTCAGCCTCTTCGAAAGATGATCCCACTACAAAGGTAGATAGATTTAGTCTCTTATACCTCTTAATGTAGTATGGGTCCATCATGGGTGAAACCAGGTTTCGTTAAAGAGGGACTGGATTATGCTAGGGAGGGACCGGGTGGCCATGTGGCATTACCTAGTTGTATGGTGGGGGCATCAGAATGTACTACAACAGTGCCAGATGATATGGTGAAGGAACAAAGCTGTACCGGGGTGACACCTAATCTTCTTGTTGCAAGGGTGGCTCAAACTGTGATAACGGTAGAGGGTCAGATAGCTCCCTCATTTATTCCCAGGCCTGCTGGGCAGAGATGAGTCTCTCCAGCATCTCAAATAACCAATTGACATCCTCTCAAAGTGACCCATCCCGAGTTACTTGATTTAGTGGGGCCTCTCCTCATATCCTTGCACCTGCATTTCACAAGAAAAGGGTTAAGAGACAATTTGTTTTTTGGTGTTTTTAAATCTTTGTGTAAAGAATAGTTTCGAGGAATGTGACTCTGATACCAACTGTAAAGACCTGGAACTTAAAGGAAATAAATTTATATATTAAATGCAGAAGCAAATAATAAAGTTAGGGTTTGCATTTCTTACACAATAAATTAGAATACCTAATAGGGTTACTAGACTGTTATTTCTAGAGCAATTCATAAAATAAGCAAATAAATTATTAAAAATAGATAAATAAATATCCAAAGGAGTTAACCTCCACTAGCACTTGATGGGATCCGGAAGGTAAACTACTCACAACTCTCTTACTGATCAGGATTTGGATCTTGGTCTTCTTAGTCTGAAATTGTTAATAGAATGGTGAACTACACTAACCAATAAGAATATCATGGTAATCACTGATACGGAAAATCGAATGTTGGTAAAAATCACAAAATAATTAATGAGGCCCTTACTTTAAGTAAATTGATTTAATATTTAAAACATTTATTCCGTACTTACCGCTACGAGTTTGCCAAAATCAACCTAATAAGACAAATACTCATAATGTTATGATTTTATGTACAAGTGAAAAAGATTAGCAATTCTTCTTTTTACCTCCTTACTGGAACCATTATAGGCCTATAGGGATATTTCCCAACCAGTGAACCCAATATCTACATTTATCAATTAACCCGACCGTTTTTCATACCATGTTCGGTAATGGGCTCCAAACATATCATCGCCTCGATATCTTATTTGGTATGAAGGTGAACCATATCTCCCAAACCCTTATGGTATGAGACTTCTCAGCTCTGTCCAACTGAGTTAAAGCCCACAGTAGGGTTCCTTATGTACCGGGTTTGTCAACTTTTTTTCAGGGTATCTAGTAAGCTTTTCTTACATAGAATCACACCATAAACCGATTACCAGTTATGTGCTAATATCTTATGTTTTCATATTAATGATAAATAATGCAAATAGGCGATACATACATCAAAAACATAATTGATACATTTATTGCAGGACAAACCAGAAAAAAAGAAATGTGCAAAAGGAAAACTAAACAACCGAAAAAATAATTAAAACCATCGATTTAGTATGCATAATATAACAATAAGTAAGTTAAGCAATATGGAAAAATAAACAGTGAATTAGGGCAAATATGAATTGACCGGTTCCAACTCCACTAGTGACTTATAATTATTTTTTGAATTTTTTTAATTTTCACAAAATAGAAGATTTTTTATTATTTAAACCTCAATTTACCATAATAGGGAATAGAGTGAGAGATCTTTACTCGAATCGGGTCCGTGCTATTTACTGTACTTCTTGACGGTCCTCGGGTTTTCTGAATTTTTTATGCAAAAATTAAAATACTTGTCACGTACCTAAAAATATTCCAAAAGGCCAAAATCAGTGTTGAAAATTTTTTTCGACAAATTTTAGGGTTCCGGCACGGCGGCGTAGTTGTGCTCCGGCATTGGCTCTACCGCCCGTGGCAGCGGTTCACCTCGACGTGGTCGATTTTGGTTGATTTATATCGATTTTGGCCGGTTTTACATGTATCCCTGCGAAAAACATGCTAGAGAACCTCGGTTGGCCAAAAAAGTCAAAGAACTGAAACCTATCGGCAGGGGGTCACCATGTGCAGTAGCTCCGCCGCACCTCCTTCGCGACTGGGGTTCCTCTTCGGCTAACTTGTACTAGAAAAATATGTTGAACATGATGGTTTAAGAATAGTGTAAAACGAAAAATAGGAAGGGGGTCATTGGAGAGGGTCTCGGGTTTTGAACGTTGTGGCTCGACTGAGCTTTACCCGTGATTTTTGACCCATCTTTGATCTTTTGGCTCCGATATAGCCAAAAAAGGCTCGAGATTGAATTCCAAACGGGAAGGGAGAAAAAGTATCTGCTTTAGCATCGGCAGTGGCTCCAGTGTGGTGGTGACGGCAGTCAATTTCTTTTATGGCCGCCCTTCTTCTTCTTCTTCTTTAGCGAGGGCCGATGCAGCTAGGGTTAGGGATCCCTGAAAAACGATGCTTAAATACCCTTTCCGTATCGATCTGGGTCGTTCGTGCGGGGATACGTGTCCCTCTCCCGTCCATTAGATCCCTTTTATTCGGGGAATGAATCTGGACTACACGATCGAATTGAATTTGACCGTTCGATCGCACCTAGAGGAGAAATGCATCTAAACCGTCCGTGCGCGCGCGACATGATCTGGACATCGGATTACTAGGCATGCGGATCGCCCGCGTGGTGCCGATGTCAGTATATTTTGCCACATGACATGCTTTGGTTTGTCATGGCTGCTGACTGGGCCGTTTCATGTGGCCAAATTTTTGTTTTACGATTTTATCCCCTGTTTTCGAGTCTTCTTTCAAAAACACCCATCTTATTCAAAATTTCATCCATTTTTTCTAAAATTATTTTCAATTTCGTCTCTAATTCATTTTTTTCTCAAAAATTTAAATTGAAATAAATTTTTTAATTAGTTATATATTTAATAACTATAAAAAAAATTATCTCGGAACAATTTCCGGACCCGAGTATTACATTAAGTATTTCAAATAATAAACATATTGTTCCCTAAGATTCTTATAGTTTTACATTTTTAATTTACTTTTTATTAAATTTTATTTTTTATAATGTAATGTTTTAATTTCAAATTTTTTACATAATAGCGATATTTTATTTCGTTTTATTTTTAAAAATTTTAATTTCCATGCCATAGAATTAGAAACAAAAAAAAATATATAATTAGCAAAAATTTCATATCAATAATTTTATTTTATGAGAACAATACTAAAAAAAATTTATTTTTTAATCTTTTTATTAATTATATGAAACATGTAAAATTATTATAATATAATTATTTAATTATAAAATACAATAATTTAGATTATGATACGGACCTAAATCTTTTATAAAAAAATATAAATACTTGTTAGATTGATATTTTTACTAGTGTTGTTTTACATAACTAAAATATTTTTGGTACTTTAATTAATTACTTTTACCTTCACTTCAGTAAGTTACATCTAAAATCTTATTTTTATTTTTTTGAAAATATAAAAAATTATAATTAATTAATATTAAATAAAAATTAGGGTAATTCTCTAACTAGAATTATATGATTTTTATTAGTTATCATGAATGAATTACTTTTGTGCTAATAATTCGTATAACTCACAAAATGTCCTAATCGTAAAACTTAAATGCTATTTAAAAATTAATTTCATAATTGTTATTTTATACGTGCTTACACACACTTTTCAAACAGAATTAAATGCTCATTAGTTTTCATTTTAATTTTAATTTTAAATAAATAAACAATAATTTAGTAATTCACATAAAAAAAATAAAATAAAATTCACTCAAATTTTTTAGGAGGATGAAACTAAAAAAGTATTCAGCCATCGTGAAATATTTTTGTGGCAATTTAATAATACGTGAATAAAATTAAAAAAAAAATTAAACCCACGATCAAACTTCAAAATTATTATATATCGCAAATAATTTGGAAAAAATATGCAGAAAGGCCACAATATTTTTTACAATTTGAGAAAAATTATAATTATGAATGATTATTTTGACAGCAATGGTTTATATGATTCACACATTTTCTTATTTATAAAAGTTAAATATTACCCAAAAATTAATTATATAATTGTTGCTATAGTGGTATTGATCTAATTTATTGTAACGCCTAAACAATTTGGGCATTTTTGTTATTATTTTATTAATTTTATTTATTTGGTTTAAATTAAAAAAAAAAAAGCGCCACGTCAGCAGCCACGTCAGTGGTCCAGTCAGCAGCCCTGGCCAACCAGGACCTGCCGCGTGGCAAGACCACGTCGACCAGGGAACAAGCCACGTGGGCGATCCGCGTGCGCGCGATCGGACGGTCCAGATCAAGCGTGCGCACGGACGGCCCAGATGCAATCGCACGGACGGCCCAGATGCACGCACACGGACGTCCCAGATTCAATCAAAAACGGACGGCCCAGATTTAATCAAAATAGACGGCTGTGATCAAAAGGCAAAATGGTATAAATAGAACCCCCACACCTAACCACAAAAACCCTAGCCGCCTGCCCTCGCCGGAGAAGACGAACCAGACGCCGGAGGAGCCGGCCGCCGCCACCCGCCGCCGCACCGGGGAGTTTTCCGACCGCCGATCGAGGTAAATTTCATACCCCCGGCTCATTTTTCCACGCTGAGTTCCCCTATGGCCAAATCGAAGCCAAAATCCCGGCCAAACGGCCGGAAAACACGGCCGAAACCCAGCGGCGCCGCCTCGCCCCTCCTCGATTTTTGCCTCCGATGAGGCCCTTCCCGGCCTCCGTTTGATACAATTTTTATATCACTGTGATCACCATTCTTTTCTCTACATGTTGATCGGAGTCGAATCACCAAAACACGAACCTCGCCGGAGAGCCGCCGCACCCGAGAGCACCGCCGCCAGTAAGCTTCGGTTTTTCGTAATTTTTTGGCCCCCCGAGGGCCCTAGGGTTGTTTTATCACAGGGACCGATGCAAGTGTGGCCGAATTCGGCCGAAAACGACCAACCCGAGGTGAATCGCCGTCGCCGGAGCACGGCGGAGCCGCCGTGCCGGAATTACGATATTGGCCGAAAGGGGCCTTGGGTCTAATTTGGGATTTTTTGGAACACGTGCAGGTACCAGTAGTGCGTTTCAGTTCTCCGGAAAAAATTCAGAAAAAATTAGGGACAGCTTGTAGGCGCATTGTGGAGCCATGTTCGGACCCCGAAACGTGTATGGATTCCTCATCCTATTTCCTATCACGGTATTAAAGTGCAATAAATGATAAATGGTATTTCATGAATCAATAGCTGTGTGAAATTGTTTAAGGTTGCTGATGGAGCCCGAGTCTAGTGTATTTGTCGGTCAGTTGTTGTTTGTTCTATTTTACAGTTTTAAATGCAGTATGATGTCTGATGTTTTTATTTCATAGTTTCGTGTGCATGTATCACTGTTTCATTGATTATGGACTGAATGACTGAGAACCGATGTTCTGTGTTGTCTTGTTTGCATGAACTACCGGTTTGCATGTTTGTGTGTGATTTGATGATGCTGACTGAGGAAAAAGGGAAATGAAAGGTTATGTAAATTAATAATTGTATAATGTTGTCAGCCTGACTAGATATCCTGGGAGCTGGTGGACGGACCGGGTCCGTAGGGAACCCTACCGGGATTGTGGTCTCTCATACCGGACGGGGTATGTAGACCTTATGTGTTTTGGCGCCCATACCGGACGGGGTATGAGGACGGCCCGTTTCACCCTCATATCGGATGCGGTATTGAGGTTTATAGTTTTGGCGCCCATACCGGACGGGGTGTGGGGACGGTCCTAGAATCTGATTACAAGTGTTAAGGGTTCACGGGTAGCAGGACCCCTATGGATCCCCATGGATACCAGTAGGCTGGTAAATGAGGAAGAATATGTTGTGTAATGATTGAATTGCAAAGGTGTGATAAGTGTTATGTTATACAGCTCATATGATTTCGTGATAATGATAATGTTACTGCTTTCATATATTATTTTTGAAATTTCACCGAGATAAGTGGATAGTAAAGGTCTTTATGTTAATAAACGAGTTTTGTTGTAAACTATGCTCCATTGGTCCTTTGGTGTTTTCTACCCACCTTTACCTCCGTGACGGTGAGATAGTGTGATGTCTTTACTGGGCTGGTGTAGCTCATTCCTTATTTAATCATTTCAGATCATGAAGACATTGTTCCCGAGCCCGTTCCGCAGGAAGACGGCGAAGGGGACTCCTGAAGACTCCGTAGTCATATTTATAGCTTTTATTTTCGAGTTTCTCTTTTAGTCAGTTTGTTCTTTTATACTTTGAGCACGTTTTTGGTTTTAGTGTAAGGGATGTTAAGTCAAAATTTTTATTACGCTTCCGCATTTGACCTTTTTAATACACATATTTCATTTCAAATTTTCGATGCCGTTACATTTATAGTAGTAAATATATATTTAGAAAATAAATATATATTATGATATAGACATATATCCGAAAAATATTAAGATAAATTTGAACTTTCAATGTAATTAATTGAATATTAGTTCATATTCATGAAAACATTAGTATTTAGAAAACAAATTTTTTTAAAAAAAACTTATAATATTTAAAATAATGCATTATAATGTTATAATTTTATTATAATTACAATTAACTATTTAATTAATTGATGGTTTTTATAGTCATATGTTATACATATATTGGTCAGATTTTAGACTCAACAACCACCCTTCAAAATTATATATATAGAAACACATGATATATACGTTTTTTACTAAATATGTAGAGATCTGAAATTTAAAAAATAAATAAATTTATAATTTAAATACGGAAGTGAATAAGAATATTAGGGTTTATATTCACTACACAATAAATTAAAATTGCCAATAAAGCCACAAGAATGTCCATTCCACGTGGTTTATAAAAGACATACAGTAATTAAAGAAAAACGAATAAATAAGTATCATAGAGTAACCTTCACTAGCACTTGAAGAGAGTTCGGGAGGTGAACTACTCACAACCCTCTTACTGATCGAAACTTGGATATTAGTCTTTTTGATATGAGATGGTTAATGAAATGGTGAACTACATTAACCCAGTAAGAATATCACACTAATTACTAATACGAAAAACTGAATATTGGTAAAATTAGAAAACAACTAATAGAACCATTGTTTTAAGTAAATACAATTATTTTTAAAACTTTTTATTCGATACTTATTGTTACGATTTTTTTCAAAATCAATTTATAAAGACAATTAACCAAATGACATTTCAATTTCATGTATAGAATCAATAATCCTTCCTTTTTAACCTACTTACTGGGACCTTTGGGGGTCCATAAGGATCTCTACTCGTGAACCTATTATCAAGATTTGACAATTAACTCGACCGTCTCTATACCCCGTCTGATAATGAGCGTAAAAAACATCATCACCTCGATATCCCGTCCGGTATGAGGGTGAACCATATCTCCCAAAATTCTTCAAGTATGGGACTTATCAGTCCCATTTAACTAAGGTAATGTCTACGGTAGGGTTCCCTATGTACCGGGTCCGTCCACAATTTTTCGTGATGCCAAGTAAGCTTTCATTTATTTAGACTCTCATTATCCAAACAACCACTAAAGCATATTAACATCTCATTTTATATTCACATATTAATTCAAATTGCACTTAAACAAGCGATATAGTTTAACATAGTCAAATAATCAATAACCAAAATACCAAATAAACAATGCAGGAAGAACCAAATAACTAAATAACTAAGAAGACCATAAAAACTATTAATTTAATTACACACAGTATAATAGTAAGCAAATATAGGCGGTACAGGAAAATAAATAGGGAATCAGGACAAATGTGAACTAACCAATTCCGGCTCATTAGTGACTTGTAATATTTTTAGGATTTTTCTAATTTTTTCACAAAACACACAATTATCGATTATTAATCCTCAATTTATCGTAACTGAGAATAGGGTGAGGGATCCTTACCTACATCAATTGTAACGGCCCTGGAAATTCAAAAGGAAATACATATAATAATCTGAGTGCGGAAGCGAAATAAAAGATTAAGGTTAACATCCCTTACACAATAACTTAAAAGTACTAAATAATATCACGAAATAAGTTCTCTAAAAGAAATACAAGAAATGAGAAAAATAAAGGAAACTATAAAGAATATAGCATCTACTCGCCGTCTTCTTGTGGATCGGGCTCGGGAATCAGGTCCTTCTTATATGAAATGGTTAAATAAAGAATGAGCTACACTAGCCCAATAAGGACATCATACTATATCACCGTCACAAAAGGAAATGTTGGTAGAAAACAAACAAAAACAACCAATAGAGCACAAATTTTAAAGCAATATATTTATTTAAAATAAAACTATTTACCCTTTTTCTTACCTTTGGAGAACCTGCGAAAACAACCTATAAAGACAATAACATCATACAGATCACAATTTCATGCATAATCAGTAACATAAAATATATAATAAATCCGTATTCATTAACAATAGCTTATTATCACTGTTTCTCGTTTTCACCAGCCTACTAATATCCATGGGGATCCATAGGGGTGTCCTCGCTACACATGAACCATTCTCTTTAACAGTCTTAATTCCAGGGCCGTCCCCATACTCCGTCTGGTATGAGTGTCAAGACATTAAAGCTCAATACCCCGTACAGTATGAGGGTGAAGCGGGTCGTCCCCATAACCCGTCCGGTATGAGATGACGTTCACGGTAGGGTTCTCTATGAATTCGGTCCGTCCACCATCTTCCAGGATATCTAGTGAGGCTGTCACCTTATCTGTTTTCCCTTAGTCTCCGTTACCAAGTTGAACATAATCACATAAACAATAAACATGCACCCGGTAATACAATCATATCGTAAATTCTAAAATCACACAGTGATCAAGTAAGACAGTAATACATGCATTTAAAATCATAAAATAGATAGACCAGATACCATAATGTATTTAAACTATAAAATAAATCAAGCAGGAATCGAAAAAGAATAATGTCCGGTTCGGACTTCATTAGCAACCTTAATTAATTACGCATATCTATTAATTTGCATAAAATACAGTATTACCATATATTCGAACTTTAATTCCATGATAGGAAATAGGGTGAGGGGTCCATACTTGATTCAATGTCAAAAACTAGATTATTACTGCACCTACGGGCGGTCTCTGGGTTTCCTAAATTTTTTTCCGGGAACTGAAACGCGCTTACGGTACCTACACATGTCCCAAATAACCCAAAAATCAGACCCAGGGCCTACTCAGCCAATTTCAGAATTCTGACACAGCGGCTCCGCTGTGCTCTGGCGACGGGCGGTGGCGATCCGCCTCGGGTTAGCTGTTTTCGATCGTTTCTGGCCGAATTCAACTAAACTTACATAAGTTCCTGTGAGAAAACACACTTAGGACCCTCGGTGGGCCGGAAAAACGTAGAAAACTGAAACTCACCGGTGGTGGGGCTCTCCAGTGTAGCGGCTCCTCCGGCTCACATTGCGGTTGGATGTTTTACTCTGGTCAACCTGTAAAGGAGGAAACGGTGGAAAAATTACATCGAACGGGAATCAGGAAGGGCTCATCGGAGGCAAAAATCAAACCACCCCGCGGCGGCACTGCTGAGCTTCGGCGGGGTGTTTCGACCAATTGGCTGGTTCTTTCACTCCGATTTGGCCATGAGTGGGTTTAAAATCAAATTCTGAGCAAAAGGTATAATTTTTACATCGTTTGGCGACCGACTCCCCGGCGGTTGGGTTGTCTTCTCTGGCGAGGGGCTCTGGCAGCTAGGGTTAAAGTTTGGGTGCAGATGGAGATATTTATACCCATCCACTTTTGATCTGGGCTGTCCAACGCTTTTAATATAGACCGTCCGATCGCGATTAAATAGGGAGTAAATCTGGACCGTTCATCGCGATTCAATCTTGGCCATCCGTGCGCGATTCAATCTATACCGTTCGTGTGCGATGCAATCTGGGCCGTCCGTGCGCATTTTAGATCTGGGCCGTCCGTGCGCGCGGGAACGGATCTCAGCCGTCCGATCACGCGCACGCGGATCCCTTCCGCGTGGCCTCCCGCGTCAGCATCTTTGCCACCTAGCGCATCCTGGTTGGTCGGGGCTGCTGACCGGGCAGCTGATGTGGCGTAACTTTTTTAAATTATGTTTTGACTCCCGGTTTCTGATTTTTCTTTCAAAAATACCCACAGAACCCAAATTTTCATCCCGTTTTTCCAAAATTATTTTTAATTAAATTCCTAACTAATTTTTTACCCCTTATTATTATTATTATTATTATTATTATTATTATCATTAAAATAAATTAAATTAAATTCAATTCAATTAATACATATTTATATTTATATAGAATTAATAAAAATAATAAAAATAATTGGGTGTTACGTTGATGTTTTGAAATGTCATACTATCTACTACGCCTCTTAACGGGTCCTGAATTTTTTGAATTTTTCATACAAAAATCCAAAATAGTCATTACGTACCCAAAAATACCCCAAAACATCAAAATCGGTGTTGAAAATCCTTTCTGTCTAATTTTAGGGTTCCGGCATAGCGGCGATACCATGCTTTGGTGTTGGCTCCACCATCCACGATAGCAGTTTGTTTCGGCCTGGCCGGTGTTGGTTTTACACGTATGTCTGTAAAAAAATACATTAGGGGGTCTTGATTAGTCAGAAAATCACAAAAAATTGAACTTACTGGCGGGAGGGGGAGGGGAAGGGATCTCTGGGTGCGGCGGCTTCGTCGGTTCTCCTTCGCGGCTGGAGTTTCTTCTTCGGCTAACCTGCATGAAAATAGACGGTGAACACAATGATCGAAAAATTGTGTGAAACGAGAAGCAGGTAGGGTCTCATCGAAGAGGTCTTTGGGTTTCGGTTGCAGCGGCTCCGCTGAGCTTTGCCCAAGGTTTTCGGCTCACCCACCATTCCTTTTACTCCGATATGGCCACAGGTAGACTCACAATTAAATTCTAAGCAGGTAGGGGAGAATTTTATCTTTTTTGACGGTCGGCAGTGGTTCTGGTGCGACGGCAGCTAAGGGTTGGTCTCCTTCTCCGGTGGCTGGTCCTTCTTCTCCGGCGAGAGCAAGTGGGGCTAGGGTTAAAATTCCCCTACGACGTGATGTTTATATACTTATTCCGTATTGAGTTGGACTGTCCATTCGCGTCGAAGTGGAGTGAGGAGAGT
>NW_019014656.1:1213045-1239897 GCF_000150535.2 Carica papaya | reverse complement strand
AGACATACTTTGATTCGTTGTGGCTGCTGACTGGACCGTCTCACGTGACCAATTTTTTTTTTATATATTTTGACCTATATTTCTAATTTTTCTTTCAAAAACAACTTCTGAACTCAAAATATCACAACTCTTCTCAAAATTATTTTTAATATCGAATATAACTTATTTTTAAAAATAATTTAATAAAATAAAATAAAAATTAATATTTTAAATTATTTTTATAAATGCGAAAATTGATCCCATAACAAATTCTGAACCTGTTATTACCACTTTTAACTCAATTTCCTTTAAAATTTTGAGTTTGATATACACCCATGTTTTCACCCTCGTTAGGCAGCTATTTGCATTTTTGGAGTTGCTTGGACTTAAAGAAGTTTTAGTGCTTCTTATCAACCAAAAATTCAAATTTAAATTCTTCTCATTGGATGATGCCTCGGGACTAGAAGAATTTAGTGGCTTCTTTCTTTAATTCATATATTTCCTTAAAAAATCAAATCATATTTTAAAAAAAGTTGTAAAAATAAACTCTAGTATGGAATTTAAAGCAAGTATTCAAAGTGCTGTTCATCATAATTGCTTCGTAGATTCCCATGAATTGCTCGCCGGAACAAGTGACGATAAACCCTATAGCGGGTAGAAAAGAAACCCTAGGTTTTTGAATAATACCTTTTTTTTCTTTAAAAAAAAAATACAATATAATATATCTTTATTTTGTTATAATTAATAATTAAAACTTGAATTTTTATCTTTTAAGTTAAAACTCAAACAATTAAATGACAACAAAATTCTGTTAGTTCGAGTAATATATATTTTTATTTAAAATATTTATTTAATATTTTTTAATTTTATTTAATATTAATATAAAAATAACATAAACGTGAATTGGAAGTTAATTAATTAGAATTTTAAAGGAAATAAAGATGATAAGCGTAGGTCATATGAAACTCATATGAGATAATTATAATTTTACTCATGTTAATATATTGATAATCACGGGAGAGATAAAAATTAATCTACTTCAAAAATTTTACATAAAGTTCTTCTTATTAGTTTAGTTTAGTTTAGATTAATCATATTAAATAAAAAAAATAATGTTGTTTTGATCTATAATTGCGAGAAGATTGTTCTCACTCCTATTTTTCACCCAATACTTGATTTTATATAATAATGAATTACAGTTAATAGTAGATGATAGCTCTTTTTAACTGATATAACCATATAACATTATATTAATGTTTATTTTTTTTATTTCAACTTTTGGGTATAAAAATATTTTGTATTCCATGTTGATCGAAGTTGAAATTTCTCTGTAGAAAAGAATGTTTTATTTTATTTTATTTTTATAAAGTGAAATGTTTGGTGTAAACAAAATTATGGCGGTTTAATACTTAATTTAGCTTTTGGTAAAATCTTTAGTGACATCAATATATATTATTTGGTAAAGTTAATTTTATTATTGGATTTGAAGCAAAGCAGAAAAGATTTGGAGACATGGGAATATGGTCCAAGCCCTTTTTGCAGCCTTGGGCTGAGTCCTAAAACGAAAGAGACTAGTACAAAGGCAATGGGGCCCTGCAAGTTGGAGGGTTCTGTTTGGTACCATTCAGTAATTTCACCTTGACCCGATTAGGCAATTCCAACGGCCACGTAATCCTTGATGGATTATCATTGAAGAGACAGAAAAAAAGGGAAAGAAACAAACAACCCTTAATTAATCACATACTGGTTTTGTTGCCCCCCCCAGTCAATATCAATAAGGCATCTTCCATTTCTACCCACCAAAATTTTGAAGTAAAAAAGGAAAGTGAATAATAAAATAGAAGGTAATCTCTTAATGAGGAAACCAAAACAAACTGCCTTGTATAAGAATCAAGGGGAGCCGTAGGATTAGTCAATAATTATTTAATCTCGTATAAATCAACGGAGCGAAAGAGGGTCAAAAGTCAGCATATCATTTTTTGAATACGAGTGAAATATAGTAGATAATCCATACAAAAAGAAATAAATTAATTAGTTTTCTTTTTTTTTTTATGAGGTTTGACTGGTAAAAGATACAGGAGATGGAGCGTTTTGAACCTGGGCCAATCATGGAGAGAGCTAGAGAGGACGTAAATAAGAAGGGGTGACGTAAACAGAGAGCCACGCTTTACTCCTATACAGTGACACAGCATTATACACACATATTTATCAGATAAACACAAAACGAGTTGGGGAAGATGAAGATGGAGACGGAGAAATAGAGAGAGAGAGAGAGAGAGAGGTGCGTGGCTTCTTTTACGGTCTCCGTCTTTTTCTCTTCTTTTAAGCTGAAAATATTAAAAGCAGAGAGAGAGAGTGAAGCAAAGACCAAAGAGACATAGACATATTCGTTCTTTTCTGCCTCCATAATTTCTTTATTCCGTTTCTTTTTTCCTGTGTCCTACTCTCCTCGACCCGATCCGACCCTTCTTACGGGTCCGCCAGAGGAAGAACATAATCCCACCGTACAATCTGAAACCTGGGCAGAAGGGGATTTTCGTAGATTAGATGATTTCAGAGGTTAGAGATAGAGAAAGGGGGTACTGGGTATCGTTTTCCGTGTAAATGGATAAAAGCTGTCATTCGTCTGGTGAGTCTACCATCACCACCAACACCGGCGCCGCAGCTACCAGCAGTAGCAGTATCAATAACAGCAGGGATCATTACCTGAAACAACTGAATAAGTTTTCTCACAAGATCTCCAAATCCACCACCACCATCATTAAGAAACCTCCGTTTGATCAGCCTCAAAATCTCAATATCAATACCCATCATCAAGTTCATCATCACCATCAAGCTCCACCACCACCGCAACTAGTTCAAGCATCGGCGTCTGTGTCGCTCCCACCAGCTCAAAATCAGGGTCCGAGCAATCTACAGGTGCAGCAGCAGCAGCAGCAGCAGCATCAGCCGCCGGTCTATAATATTAATAAGAACGATTTCAGGGATGTGGTCCAAAAGCTCACCGGTTCACCGGCTCATGAGCGGTTCTCTAATCCGCCGCCGATTCACCCACCGAAACCGCAGAGCTCTCGCTTGCAGCGGATCCGACCTCCGCCTCTCGCGCACGTTAGCAACCGCCCGCCTCAGTTGCTAAACTGTGCCAACCCGGTGATACCGTCCCACGCACCCGGCGCGCTAAACCCTAGTCTCCCAATTCATATGGGCGCCGCCAACGCAACAGCGGGTTTCATCCAACGGCCACCGGCGCCTCTGTCGCCTCTCCCGCCACTCCCTGCGGTACACGCGGCGGCGGAATCTCCGGTCTCCGCATACATGCGGTATCTCCAGAGCTCGGTCTCCAACACCGATTCGAACCCCAAACAATTCTCGGGATTCTCGCCACTAGCTCCTCTGGTTTCCCCCCGCTGGAACAGTTCGGCTCCGCCGCAACAACCGCAGCAGCATCAAAATACAATTGCGCCGCAACCGATGCCACCTTCAACATCATCGGGAATGTTGCCGTTGCAGCCGCAGTTCCAACTGCCTCCCTCACCGTTGCCATTCGGGTGCCTGAATTCCCCGAGGTCGCCGTACACTTTACTTTCCCCAAGCCTGCTGTTGTCGCCATCTTCTGGTCAGCTGGGATTCCCGCTTTCCCCAACCTTGCCGGTGCCGAGCCCCAGATGGAGAGGCCTTTGAGTTCATTTCTCTTTTTAGATAAGTCTCTTCTTCTGGTAAAAAAGGCTTAGAATTTATTCTGTACATGGATAGGTTTGGGGTTCTTATTTAATTTCCAGTTTTAGATGATAAAGAAAAAGAACAAAGAAAGAACGCCATGAAAATGGTCTCGTCCTGTTAGTTAGAGTCGTGGTATTTTAATGGACATGTAAAGAAGCGGATTATTCCCTTTTCCTTTTGAATAGTTTGAACATTGGAGGAGAAGAAAGATTTTTGGGTTCTTAGATTACTACAGGGAATGTTTTTGCTTTCGTTGTTGTTGGTGTAGTTGTTCTCAGTTATTCTATTAACTGTGCCAAAACAAGGGTCTGTGAACTCATGTTCTTTTTTATATAAATATATGTCTGTGCCATTCATTATATATACATTTTGCCAGTTATAAACAATAATCTTTACTTGCTTTTGGATTTTCTAAGCTCTATTTCTTGTATGAAGTAAATCTAATTGATTCTCTTTTTGGTAGCTAGAGTATTTTGTGCATTTGAAATTAGTGGCTGTTACCTTGAACTCGTTTCTTTGGGATGGATAAAGTTTTTCAGTTTCCTTCAAGTCATCTCATCTTTCAGAATTCGTATAATGTTGTTGAAAAATCTTGCTAGCCTTTGTTTTAGAGTGAAGAGTGATGAGGGTAGAGATTCTTGCAAGTCTTGTTCATTTTTGTCAAACTGTACATAATGATCTTGGCAAATATCTAGGTTTATGCCTTTGTGTTTAGTTCAGCTTCAACTTCTAATGTGTGAGTAACAGCAGAGTGAAGAAAACATTTCTTTATAAAATACAACTTTTTGACAGGATATTTGTGGTTACTGGCTAAAAAATAGCAGATGATACAAATTTAGAAAGAAACTATCAATTTGGATTAGCCCGAGACAAGTTTTAAAACCTTAACTGTTGTTTTGGTACATAAAGGTATGCTAACTTTTGGCATTAGTTGCTCTTGAAAGTAAGAAGAATCTATCTTTCTCTTGAGAATCTACTTATCCTAAGGCAATTGCCAGAAATATTGATGATTTGTTGATTCTGATGGAAAAAAGTGGTTGATAACTGACTTGATCTGCATATATGATTAAGCATCAGTCCATCTGAATTAGCGATTTGAGTTTTCTGTACAACTGCATCTGACCCTCTCTGAATATTGCTGATTATGTGTGGTGTTCACACTTAAAAATTACATGCTTAAGCTGGTTAAAATGGGAAATGGCATTTCCATTTAGTGTCATTTTTCTTTTTGCAAGCATTTCCCTTCTACTTTATGACCAAAAGATTATTGGGGCTTAAGGATTTCTCTTTGTAGAAATTGACTCTACAAAGCCACTAGTCAGGCACTGATGAGTACGAGTGTTTAATTGCCAGAAGATTTTTAAGGTTGTTGGTTGAAGACACTACTGATCTTCCTCATAGTTGTATCGAGGGAGATTAGGTTAAAAATGGTGAATGGTGGTGACTTGGTTTGGTATCAAATATTGTAAACTTTACTATTTATTACCGAAAAGGGTCAACTTTAGTAGAAAAGTTTTACGTTACTCCTACTTATTTGAATCGACTTTTTACTCTTGCTCGTTTGAATTCAATTCTTACAGACGATAGTTGAAAAGGAAAATTTTGATAACTACTATATGATAAAATGGGGAACATTTTTTTTAATAGTAAAAAAACAATACCGAACTTTAAAAGATTAATTGTTCGAAACTTTACATTAGAAATCTGTGGTGTATTTTACTACTACTACATGCATAATAATTTTTAGAAGTTGAAATTGACTTTCTAACATGAAAGAAAATAAAAATAAAGTTAAAATTAATTAATTTTGCAGCTAGAATGTTGTGATTGCCGCTAATAATTTGAGGAGCAGCAGTAAATTGCAACCCTAAAATATTTGTCCAGTTTATTTTGATTGTGACTACGATGTCGTCATATATGAGTAAGCATGAGGTGTTTGTCTATCAGACTTATTTTTTCTTTAATTTTATTGGCAATCTTCCAATTTGCTTCAATTAGCATGAAAGTTACCTTAAATCTTATTCTATTTTCCAATAATTAAATAAAAATAAATAACCAGTTGACACCGAATTCGACAAACAAAATCGGTGACTTAATAAATTTTCTTCATTTAAAGTTTGTGTGGTAATATCTTAGAAAATTCAAGTCATTATTTTTTTAAGTACTCAAATAAATAAACCAACATCTTTGTTCCATGTTACACAAGTTATAATTTTAACAATTAATTATATAATAAATAATTTATAGTTAATTGAAAACCAACTCCTCAAACACATCCAAACGTATTACAGAACTATTTCCTCTAATGAGTTGACTCAAAATGTTTTTGAATGCTAGACTTCAACTCTTTAATATCCCATTTCGATTTCATTTAACTCTTATCCTTGAAATCCATTCAAACTTGACAAGTCCATTTTAATATCAAGCGACTGTACCTAAAATTCGGATTCTTAGATTAATTCTTTTCTAACAGGAAAATAAATTTCATTAAAAAAACTATACTTACATGAGAATAAATTCTTTCAGAAAATTTAACAATGCTTAACTAACGTACGTATGTAACTAACTAATAGAACAATAAAAAATTTTAAATTATCAAGTGAGAGAACAAAACAACAAAAAGTAAAATGAAACTATCACCTTATTTTATTTAGGCACAAGATAGACGATCAAATTTGTGTCTCAAAGAAAATGTATACGTACATGCAGGAAGCACAGGAACTTAAGAGTTAAAATAATAATTAGGGCTTATCTTTAAACCCACATATTGTTAAGTCCACAGATTTGAATGAATATAATTTTGTTGGTCGCGGCTCAATTTGCATAATTAAATGCTATCAAGACGCAGCAATCGAATGTCATGTAGGGCTGAAAAACAAACCTAACTCGGGGGACCTACCCTCAAAAGTCTAAACTTCAAACCCTAATTATTCCAACACCTTGAAAAAAAAAATAATAATAATAAAAGCATCAAACCCTCGTAACCTTGACTCAATCGTGGTTAAAGATGCCAAACAAATGGCTTCAAGGACTATTGCCCATGTTTTTGCTTTGGTATCTTGCACGTGTTTGTCTCTAAATTTAAAAATACAAGTTCCAGCACCAATCTTCTTACTTTCATATTTCTAGACCGCTAGATCGGACAATAATCGAAAGACGCGACGCAAAATAATATATCACATTTCTGGAGGAAACATGAATTTAAAACATTAGTGAATAATATCACTGGCAGGGTTTGCCGCCCGCAACCTTGAATTTAAAACATTATCACATAAGTGAGAGTTTATTGATACAGGCATGCCATCAAGAACCCAACCGCACTGACGAGCAACTACTGAACGAAACTACAAATCTTAAAAAAAGAAATAAAACAAGAGAAAGAGTCAATGATGTATATTTTAAACCAGAGGTTTATTTGGGGATTGGCTTCATTCAGGTGAGATACAAATACCCAAATTAATGATGGCTGAGCATAACATTCTGATGCCAACAACAGAATTAAAGCTTCAATATCTTAATGAAAATACCACATAAGAATTAATACCACAAGCTAAACGCAACGGCAAAATGAAAAATAAAAGAAAAGAAAATAAAAACCCAGTACATCCATGATTCATTTAACCAAGACAAGAATGCCTAAAAACTTTTGGGCAACAAGGAAATTAGCAACAAACACCCTCTCCAATCAAAAACATATAGAGAAGCTCGATCCTAATTTAGCAGTCGGATAACTTCACTGCTGATCTTCACCGGGCTTGGCTGCTGCTTCCTTAATCTCATCTGCTCCATCATCCTGATCCAACAACACGTATTTCATATCAAAGTCAATCATATCCTTATGATGAATTTTATCAAAAATGGATGCATAATGATGGGTCGCATTCAATACCTGCATGTCAGATGTCCACAGAGTGAGATTATCCCGCAGAAGCTGCATGATCAAAGTGCTGTCCTTGTATGATTCCTCGCCGAGAGTATCCAATTCCGCAATAGCTTCATCAAATGCCTGATGAAACCAACGCAACAATAAAGCAATCATATAAGCAGTTAGTATTTTCACATTCTACACAGGCAGTAACCAAATATGAGGGAAAATGAAGTAAACACGACTTTAATTTTTCTTAAGTTCAGGTAATCCCAATTTTACTTCGAATTTCTCAGAGTGGAAATTAAAACCAACCCGAAAAGCAAGGTATTGGCAAGAATTCCATATTACTGCGTTCCATAAGGAGGAAAGAAAAAACATTATATAAGGCAGAAAATTAATCAATAAAAAGTGCTTCAACAAGTTAAAATTTATGGCCTTTCTTTTTACCTAACAGGCGAAATCCTAAAAGATTACAAAACTCAAATTATATGCTGCATCAGATTCCATCACCTGTTTGGCGAGATTGCAGGCGCGATCAGGAGAATTGAGGATCTCATAGTAAAACACAGAAAAGTTCAGAGCCAGGCCAAGACGGATCGGATGAGTTGGTGCCAGCTCTGCATTTGCAATATCCTACAAACATTGAAAATCACAAGGAAATGATCAATTACGCGATATAGCCGAGAGAAAAGAACAGAAAAATCAGAAAAAAAACAGCATCTAAACTGTTTCGGTTTAACACAAAAGGCTCTATCAACATGCATCCACAGGAAATAATTAACCAATAATTACAATAGAAAAGAGATCCATTAAATTTCCCAGGAAAAGTCAAACAATAAGATAAATATATAACATTTACCGTCGAAATTTCAAAAATTAAAGCAAAAGAAATTTAAACCCTCAATCAAAGGACACGAATGATCGGCAACCAAATCCACATAAAAACACGAAGATAAAATCGAAATCTAAAACAGATCCGGACTCGAGTATTAGTTTTCTTAGGAAAAAAGTTAAGAAACGAAAGAGGAAAAAAAAAAACCTGAGCAGATTTGTAAGCTGTGAGAGTACTCTCCGCGGCCTCCTTCCTCTCGGCTCCGGTCTTGAACTCGGCCAAGTATCTGTGGTAATCCCCCTTCATCTTGAGGTAGAAGACCTTGGAGTCCCCGGTGGAGGCGGATGGGATAAGCCTGGTATCGAGGAGCTTGAGGATCCCTTCGCAGATAGAGGAAAGCTCAGACTCGATCTTGGCCCTGTAGTCGCGGATCATGGACACATGGTCCTCGTTGCCGCGGCTCTCCTCTTTCTGCTCGATTGAAGAGATGATACGCCAGGAGGCCCGCCTGGCGCCGATCACATTCTTGTAAGCGACGGAGAGGAGATTCCTCTCCTCGACGGTGAGCTCTTCGTTTTCGACGGCGGCGGAGACTTTCTCCATGAACTCGACCATCTCCTCATAACGCTCGGCCTGCTCGGCCAGCTTGGCCATGTAAACATTCTCTTCGCGAGGTGATGAGGCCGCCATTGGTGGAGTGAGATTGGAGAGAAAAGGGAATGAAGAGTTAGATCTGAGAAGAGAGGAAGGAGAGGGAGAGGGGTGCTCGGGTTATGCGTTTTAATTAGAGGGAGGGAGGGAGGGAAGGGGGGGGGGGGAGGGGGGGCGGGGGTAGAGAGTGGAGCGATGATTGCGTTAAGAGGGGAAGGGAGAGAAACGGAAGATGCGATTTGAGCCGTTGGATTAATGTGGGGAGGTAAAAGGACTGAAAAAAAGACAAGCTGGCAGACACGGGGGTTTTGATTTTGAACCGATAAAAAGGTAGTGCTTTTCTTGGTTCGTTGTGGTTTGAATTTTCTGGTTTGGTGGAAAATATATAAATGGGTTTGGGCTCGTAGATTCTTTTTAAAACCCAAAACAAAAAATTATGATCAAAATTTTACAATTAAGCTGAATAGAAATTTAAGTAATTTAATTATATCTTATTCAATTTATAATAATTAAACAACATAAAATTTGTGGTTGTATTGAATTCATAAACCATATTATTATTGTCTATTTTACCCATAAATCTCACGACTTTGCATCATTAGGATTACTTGGAACAAAGTCATCTGTGTATAAATCCTCCGGATGAGGTCGCCAACCCATTGAAGAAGATTTATTCTGAGTCATCTTACCCAATTTGGGTATGCACTATCTTTCCCATTAATGAAGTCTTCTGGTATTCTAGTACTAGGATTACTTATTTCGCTTATTACAAAGGATCTAGAGGTGCGTGGATAATTTAATTGCATAATTTTCATACGTAATTGTTCACTGTAATAAGGAAATAACATCAATAATGTGATTTAATTGAAAATAACTAAAAATTAATCAACAAATTTTGTTTTAGCAGTTATTTAAATTCTCCTTCATATTAAAGACATTAATTTTAACTACATTCATATGCAAAATTAATATCGTGTACTACAAAATGACAAATAAAAATTCTATATTGTAATTATTAGAAGTAAAAAAAAAAAAAAAAAGAAAGGAAGTTGAGTTTGATTTTTACGGGCATGGTCCTCGAATTGTGGCCGTCTTTGAAACCATGCCAAACATAGGCTGACCCGGCTTCTCCTTGTACTGGGCTATACTAGCGGAGCTCGACCAATGATCCATATGGCACTATATTTAGTTTTTAAATTAAGATTTATTGTAAAATATATTAAATTAATTTTTTTAACTTATTGTAATTATTTCAATAAATTTTTATTATTTTGATATATTTTTAAGTGAGATCATATATATATATATTTTCATAAACCTTTTGATTTCAGCATTAATGGTAATTGGTCTTCTTATTCGAAGAACTAGTTCGATAACGTATTAATATTTATTATAAAAAATTATAGAATTATTGTTTATTTATTTTTAATGAACACCACGTTTAGTTTGATGATCATCAAGTATATATTAGGTCATATATGGCATCACCCCATAGAAATATGATATTGTTTTCCAGTACCGTATCATAAAATGTGCGTCTTCAAAACAAGCTATAATATGGGTTTGGCACTTTGAGACATTTAAAATGCTCACTATATAATATTGACTTAATCTATTGCCTCGTAATTAGCTACTCTACATATATATATATATATATTGAGACATTTAAAATGCTCACTATATAATATTGACTTAATCTATTGCCTCGTAATTAGCTTCTCTATATATATATATATATATAGAAGTAAGTGTAGTTAGAGCATACTAAATCACATTTACGCCATCTGCACTTAACCTCTAATTAGCCAATGGTTAATTAGGTTAAAAATGGAAAGCTCAGATACTGTCCATCTCCCCTTATAATATCTTATATATATATATATATATATATATATCCACAACCCGTTTATGCCCATTGTAAGATAAAAAGGTCAAGTCAAGATAAGCCCCCGGGTTTTAGTTCCAGGGATCCTGTTTTCTGCAGTTTCTCCATCATATTAATAGCGAATTACCCACGAGTATTTCTTAAATATTTCTGCTCACAGAAAGAAAGATTAGATCAGCTATGGAGTTCTGCACAACAATAATGGAGAAGAAAACCAAAATACAATTGCTATACGATGCCTGCCGCTCCGTTTTCTCTCGCGACGATCGGCTGCCAACTTTCCAACAAATTCAATGGCTCAAAAGCATATTGGGTATATATAAATATACATATGTTTTAACTTGGACGTAGCAATATATACTGATTATAAAATGCATGCAGACTTATTTGAAGCTGTCGACGTGGGGATCGACGAATTCTGTAGCTTGCATGGATTTCCAGCTTCAAGCCCCAGATTAGTGAATGGATTGTTCTGCGGCCAAGGAGTGTCTGAAATAACTTACATTCATGTCCATGAATGTAACTACTTCTCTGTAAGTCTCTTAATCAATTTGTCCTTTACTAAAAGCATGCGTATATAATGAAAATATGCATGGATATATACACGTACGATGTCGTTTTTGTGGTGCAGATAGGTATATTTTGCTTCCCAGCAGGAGGGGTGTTTCCTCTTCATGATCACCCAGGAATGACAGTGTTAAGCAAGCTCCTGTACGGTTCCATGTACGTTAAAGCTTACGACTGGGTGAAGGTGGATCATTCTGGTCACAGAACAAGTAAGGATCAACTTCGGTAAAAATGCATCGTTTTATGTTGTTCTTAAAATTCTCGAATGCATGTTGTTATAAATGATAATTAAGTATATTGGTGTAGGGGGAGTTGGATGCAGGGTGATGAATGGAATACAAAACGCACCGTGTGAGGCGTCAATTCTGTTTGCAAGAAGTGGTGGAAACATCCACTCTTTCACAGCCATAACTCCTTGCGCCGTATTAGACGTGTTGTCTCCACCATATTCTCAAGACCTTACTAGGCCTTCCACCTACTTCTCAGATCTCCAGATTCCTTCCCTTCCCGGCAAGCACTAATCCAAGAACATATATATATATATATGTATTAGCCTTTTAATTATTATTTTTTGATGAAATATAGTGCCAAGAGTCGATTACTGTGTTTAATCTAGTAGGTGTGGGATAAATAATTTTTGCAGGTTATGCCATGCTTGAGGAAATAGACATGCCAGATGATTTCGTTGTGAGTGGATCACCTTACCTTGGCCCTCCCGTGAACACTAAAGAAGATCTTTGTAATTCAGTTGATATTGAACAAGGAAATAGTTCTGACCAGTCGAACTAATCCGGCTAAAATGCCGAAGTATAGTGTATATGTATATATATTAGAAATTAGGAACTTTTCAACCTCTATGGGCCCTTGATGTATCCCTATATGATATACCATGGAATATGTTTATTTCCATGTCAGTTGGTCAATGAAAGTTAATATATATATATATATATATATGGGACGGACACTGTTACCTAACATAACAAAATCTGGGGGTAAATATAAATTATACATATATATATATGTGTAAAAAGCTTCTTGTTTTCTAAAAGCGTCATAGATGTTCTAACTTTAGAGGAGACTAATTTCATGAACATAAAAATGATGTTTTAACTTTAAAAGTGACTAATTTCATGAACACAAAAAAACAGAGATGACCAGTTTTTTTTTTATGGTCATCTTACGGTGATTTCCTAACGTTTTGGTATAAGCAGACAAAAAACATACGATTACCAGACGCTACGAGGAGAAGCTTGATAAACAATTGAATATATATATGTAAGTCATATATATACATATACATACGACGTGAATATCTGATGTCATGATTGGTTGGCTAGCACATCTCTATCCTCTCTGTCGATTTGAAAACTCATTTAATATCATGAGTGAAACGGGACAATCTCCTCTTCCTGCTTCAACGTGGACTTTATGCAAAAGGGCACTCTGTTCGTTTCCTTATCTTACACGTTTCATATGCCCATTTAAAATCTTGTAAGCAAATATCATTTAATCCAAACAAAGAATCTTTAAAACTCGCAAGAGTCATAATAGACAATTTCTATTTTTTTCCGGCGCTTGAAGTGACGGACAAATTTTTAAAAAGCTGAATTTAGCAGCCAAAACGTGGGCCTGAAACGAGCAGGTAATCCGAAACAATCTTAACTTTTGTCGTGAATCTCACCGCCCAAATACGTGGACTAAGCTTTTTTGTGCCTTCTCGGGAAGAAGAATTTTTCAGCTTCTTCAACGCCATCAACAAAATATTTTCGTCACCGCCTGAAATTTCCAAAACCCTTTTCTTTCCACGTGCCAAACGTTTTGTTGCTCTCATTTTCAGTAACTGCGGGTCAAAAACTGTCGTTTCACCAATTTAAGGCCTGTGGATGGTTTCACACTCGTAGTAATTTTCAAGCCATAGCCAGTTCATCACCAAGTCAAACAAGTCTGATCCTTTTGGAAATTCTACTTTTCAAGCTTGTTGATATTTGGGAAAGAGAGGAAATTTACTTGCTGGAAGACGGAGGTGTGAAGCTTGTACTGGAAATATACAAGGTTCGAGGTTAGATTTTTTGGTGTTCTATTGATGCTTTGGGAAACTATGGAGCGGTATGAGATTGTGAAGGATATTGGAGCAGGGAATTTTGGGGTGGCCAAGCTGGCGAGAGATAAGTGGAAAGGGGATCTCTTTGCTATTAAGTTCATCGAGAGAGGCCAAAAGGTTTGTTTGTTTTATCTCCTGCTTGGTTTTCTGTTAATCTTTTTCATGTTGCAAATATGGAATCCAACTGGGTCCTCCTTTTTTTTAAAGAAAAAAATTTGGGTTTTTGTTTCTGTTCTAATGGGTGCTTGAAGCTTGATGGGTTTTATGTTCTTGCAGATTGATGAGCATGTGCAGAGGGAAATCATGAACCATAGATCTCTAAAGCATCCCAATATTGTTCAATTCAAAGAGGTTTGTTCTGTGTTCTTCAAAAGTTGATTTTCTTTCCTATGTGTAAGGTTGATTCAGAGTAGGAGGCTAAAGCTTTATTTGTTCAAAGAGATAATCATTGGGATTTTGACTCTTTTATTACGCTCTTTTCTTTTTCCTTTCTTTTTGGTAATAGAGAATCAACTAGAATGTTAAAAAATGGTTTTTATATGTTAGAAACTTACGAAACTTAAACTTGTGGAAGGACTTCTTTGTTGAGTGGATTTCTCTGTTTCTTTATTCATAATTAAATTTAAGGACTTCTACTTAAGAATTCCAGTTGAAGAAATTTCTTATGTCAGTAATCTCTACTCCCAGCTTGAATTTATCAGAGGAGATGTTTCATTGTGTACTTTGAATCGAATAGAAAATGTTCGAAACGAAATCTAAACATTTAAAATATTAAGTGATTCGCAACTCTAATCCTTGCAGGTCCTACTAACTCCAACACACTTAGCCATAGTCATGGAGTATGCTGCAGGAGGAGAACTCTTTGAGAGGATATGCAATGCCGGTAGATTTAGTGAAGACGAGGTAAAAAGATGAACATCAATTACCATACTCACTAATTTATGTTGTAGAATTCACTGGGGATTGTTTTAACCCCTAATTTTCTGTTTATTTGCAACAGGCAAGGTTTTTCTTTCAGCAACTCATATCAGGAGTCAGTTACTGTCATTCAATGGTCTGAACTTTCTTTTCATCTTTTATTTTCTTTTTTCCTCTTCAAGTCATTGTTATCCAATTTAACAAGCTTATTATCCATTGCAGCAAATCTGCCATAGAGATCTTAAGCTAGAAAATACGCTGCTGGATGATAGCACCGCCCCACGAGTCAAAATCTGCGATTTTGGATATTCAAAGGTAACTTAAATTGCTTGTGGTATAGGATTTTATAGCAAGGAATTGAATTGAGTATGATTAAGGTTTGTTCACTAATCATTATCTTCTCATCTTGTAGTCATCTGTATTGCATTCCCAACCAAAATCTACTGTAGGCACACCGGCTTATATAGCACCTGAGATCCTATCCAAAAAGGAGTATGATGGGAAGGTAATATATCAAGCTTTGGCCATTGCTTCATCACTTCCATTAAACCTTTTGTTTCTTGTTATGGTTGGATTTGAACTATCTTCTGTATTTAACTCTTGAGAAATATAGATTGCAGATGTGTGGTCTTGTGGGGTAACCTTGTATGTAATGCTTGTTGGTGCATATCCCTTCGAAGATCCTGATGATCCGAAAAACTTCAGAAAGACTATCGGGGTTAGTTTTGTTTTTTTTCTCTCGGACACTCCATTCCTCAACAGGATTAAGTAATTGTTATTGAATTTCTGGATCTTTAGTTTTGAATTGTTATTTGTTTTAGCAGAGGATACTCAGTGTTCACTACACAATTCCGGATTATGTTCGAGTTTCCAGGGAGTGCAAGCATCTTTTGTCTCAGATTTTCGTGGCAAATCCTGAAAAGGTAGTTCGGCTCTTGTCTACGTTGCTATTCTTTGATGTCAGATACTCGGGCAGGCAAGTTTATGTGGTGTTTTTGTTGGTGAAATTGCAGAGAATAAGCATACCAGAAATAAAAAACCATCAATGGTTCTTGAAGAACTTGCCAATAGAAGTTGCAGAAGGAGGAAGGTGGGAGAAAAATAATGTTCATAATCCATCACAGAGCATGGAAGAAGTATTGAATATAATCCAAGAGGCTAGGCTGGTAAGTATTGAAGTTGCAAATGGTAGGGGAAATTCCACTCAAGGCAGCATGGATCTTGATGAGTTGGATGCAGATATTGAAGATCTTGACACTAGTGGTGATTTTGTTTGCTCCTTGTGAGACTGTAAATTATTATGTACATATTGATTTTTCTGTATCTTGATTGATTTTTTTAATATGATATATATTAATTTTGTGTTAGGTGATATTTGAAACTTAAATTTGTAACTGTTTCTGCTTATTATTGAATTAACATTTTCAATTTCTAAATGATTCATAATAGTAAAAAATATCTATATATATATTTTTTATATATATTTTTTAATAATGACAATTGATAGAAATTACTGGTAAAATTAATGTTAAAATAAAATTGTTAGGGTAATTAGGTTATTAATAACATTAGTGATTTTTTGTTTTATTTTGATAATTCAGATTTTCTTATTTAATTTTGAATTTTTACTTATACATTTTATAAAAAGATCATATAAATAAAACTAATAATTGACTGTAATTTATTAAAACCATAATATATTAAAATTTTATTTTTCTAAAATTATAAGATGCTAAAATAAAAGAAAAAGAGCAAATAATTGAAAGTAAATTAGTAAAATAAAATAACATGGGAATCAATTAAAAAGAAAACTATAAAAACTGGATTAAGTTACAGTGGGTAAATCTTACTTGGGATAAACTGTAATTTATCTGTTTTCTTGTCTATCGCACATGATCATCAGTCTACGTGTACGGTGGATGAAGTCGATGCACAGCAAGCATCCGCTGTTTTAGCAAACACAATATAATTATTTCCAACCGCAGCTAACGACCCGCAAAACCCTAGACATATAGCAAGGCAGTTTTCTCACGGTCATACCCTCCTCCTCGCTCAGAGTCTCAGTTTAGGTTAAGCGGCATCTGCTTCAACCCTCTCACGCAGATCTCCGCCCAAGATGAAGGTTCTCTTCCCGTAATACGCTGCCGTTTGGTTCAATTTCCACGTTGAGGATTCCATTATCAATCTGTTTTACTGACTCTATGCTTTTTTCTTTTTTTGGCAGTTCAATATCGCGAATCCTACTACGGGATGTCAGAAAAAGCTTGAAATTGACGATGACCAGAAGCTGTAAGCTCAGCCATCTCTCCGTTGGATTTTTCTTTTTGCCGCTGGTCAATAGATATGTTACGGAATATCTCTCTCAAATTGAAATATACTGAACAAGTGATGCTGAATCAATTTGACAAACATGATTTACTTTTGTAACACTAAAATTATTTCTAATGTCCGGAAAGTTTAATCCTTGTATCAAAGTGTTTTTTTTTTTGTTATTTACTTCTCTCTTTTAACCATGTAGCCGTGCATTTTTTGACAAGAGGATATCACAGGAGGTCAGCGGAGATGCTCTTGGAGAGGTATTCACTTTATATTGCATCTGTGTCAAACTCTTTACTAATTCATGCTTGCCTTAACAGTTTTGCTTGCATTATAGGAATTTAAGGGTTATGTATTCAAGATCATGGGAGGTTGTGACAAACAAGGGTTTCCAATGAAACAGGGAGTGTTAACTCCCGGTCGGGTGCGCCTTCTTCTCCATAGAGGTTAGACAACTTAACCCATTTTTTGACTTGTTTCATTGAATTTAGCTAAAACTGGTTCGAGTTTTCTTGAGCTGCTGGGATTGATTGTTTAAATTGGGAAATACATTATGTTAGAGTCTTGCCTTGAGTAAAATGATTGAGGATCATTTAATTTTACTGCGCCAGGAACTCCTTGCTTCCGTGGATATGGAAGGCGCAATGGAGAGCGCAGGAGGAAGTCTGTTCGTGGGTGCATTGTCAGCCCAGACCTTTCTGTCCTGAACTTGGTAATTGTGAAGAAGGGTGAGAACGATCTTCCTGGACTGACTGACACAGAAAAACCAAGAATGAGGGGTCCTAAGAGGGCTTCCAAAATCCGTAAACTCTTCAATCTCTCCAAGGAGGATGACGTTCGAAAGTACGTCAATACCTATCGTCGAACATTCACAACCAAATCTGGTAAGCTGTTTACCAACTGTTCAATTACTTGGTCATTTATAGGCAACTGAATGTATAGATATTCTTGGTATAATAGACGGATCTAGGCAGGATATGGACCTTATTATTCCAACTGATTAGCAAAGCCACTATAGTAAATGCCACTCTGACTTAATACTTTACTGAGATTCTAGAATCATGAGAGCTGTTTTACTGAAGTTTCACAACCTTCTGTTTCTGCACTAACCTTGCTGGCATTTGTATCTTTCAGGCAAGAAGGTTAGTAAAGCTCCTAAGATCCAGAGACTGGTAACTCCTTTGACTTTGCAAAGGAAGCGGTCAAGGATTGCAGAGAAAAAGAAGAGAATTAGCAAGGCGAAAGCAGAGGGTGCGGAGTACCAGAAGCTCCTCGCCGCAAGATTGAAGGAACAGAGGGAACGGCGGAGTGAAAGCTTAGCTAAGAAAAGGTCTAGGCTATCTGCTGCTTCAAGGCCATCTACCGCAGCATAAACTTATTTCTGGTCTTTTAATTATGTTGGCAACAGATGTTCTTTCATTTTGATTTCCATACTTTTTGCAATGGGTTAAGATTCTTGGAAATTAATTGGATTGCCCCCCTGTACTTGATGCTAGGGTGAAATTTACATGGGAAATTTTAGTACTTTTTCTTTCATCTTTCCGTCTCTTCATTTTGTTGATAGCAAAAGAAAAACTATCCATGAGCATAATAAGCTTGAGTTTATTATTTAGCTTTCCGTCATGTATTATTAATAAAATAACATAGTAAAACAATGGGAAAAATACTAAGAAAATCAAGAAAATAATGTACTTCTTCAAATAATATAATAACCGCGGGGTAGTGAAATCCTTGTTGTCACTTATACAGTGTTTGGTTGATTTTTTTTTTATGGATAATTAAAGTTTAGTAATTACGAGAAATGGTAATTATTAAATTATACTATGTTTAGAAAGATTGTATATTTAATATATGGTAATAGAATCTATTTTGTTTAGATTAATAGCATGATATGATAATATATTCAGTCAAATTATTAATATATTCATGTTTTATTGTATATAATATTAAATAAAAATATATTAAAAAAAAACTCATTTAACTTATAAAATTATTAAACAGTAATTTTTAATAATTTTTTTTTTATTCATGATTATAAACTGAAATTTTTTTTAAACAAATTATCAATTGCATAAATTTAGTATTATCATTTTTATATCATAAATAAACTAAATAAATAAATTTTATTTAAAATAATTTCATTTTTATTAATATTTAAATAATTAAATAATTACGTACATTAAATCAATTTATTTAATTTATAATTAAATTATTTAAATTATAAAATTATTTAAACTGTAATTCTTAATGAATTTTTTAAAACAAATATTCAAAAAATAAATTTATTATGAAGAATAAAAATTTAATTTTTAACAAAAACTCATTTAACTTAATTCTTAAAATATTAGAAAATAAACTTGCCATAAAAAATACAAATTTAATTTTTAACAAAAACTCATTTAATTTGTATTTAAGTCATTTAACTCGTAAAAAATCTAACAAAAATTTATTTAATTTTTAATTATGTAATACTCGGGTCAAAATTTAGTCTAAGATCAATTTTTGTATTAAATAATTAAAAATATTATTTTAATTTAATCTTATTAAATTATTTGAAAAAAATACGTTATGAATATAATTGAAAGCAATTTTGGAGAATATGAGTGAAAATTTGAGTTCAGAATGTGTTTTTAAAAGAAAAATTAAAAATAGAGGATTAAAATACAAAAAAAAAAAAAAATTGGTCACGTGGGACAGTCCAGTCGGCAACCCTGACGAACCAGAGTATGTCGCATGACAAAACATGCTGATGTCGGTGTCACGCGGACGATCCGCGTGCCCAACGATTTGACGGTCCAAATTCAATCCCGCGTGCGTGAACAACTCAGATGCATTCTCTCCTTAGGTGTGATCGGATGGATGAAATCAATCACGAAACGGTCTAGATTCACCCATGCAATCGGCCTAAACAAGCAACGATCGGATGACTCTCTTCGCTCCACATCGATGTGAATGGACAACCCAGATCGACACAGGATGAGTATATAAATATTGCGTCGCAGGAGAACCTTAACCCTAGCCGCTCTGCCCTCGTCGGAGAAGAAGGACTAGCCGTTGGAGAAGGAGAGCGACCCCCAGCCGCTGCTGCTGTCGCATCAGAGCCATCGTCGAGTGTCAGAAAAGATAGAATTCTCTCATACCTATTTAGAATTCGATTCTGAGTCTTTTCGTGGTCATATCAGAGCAAAAGGAACGTTGGGTGAGCATGAAATTGTGGGTAAAGTCCGGCGGAGCAGCCACGGCCGAAACCTTAAAACCCCTCTGATGAGCCTCTTCTCGCTTCCCTTTATAAAAATTTTCGACTATTGTGTTCACCGTCTTTTTCTGTGCAAGTTAACCGAAGAAGAAACTCCAGCCGCAAAAGAAAACCGGCAGAGCCATCGCACCCGGAGACCCCTCCGCCAGTAGGTTCAATTATCTTGTGATTTCTAACTAACCAAGATCCTTCAACGCGTTTTTTCACAGGGATACATGCAAAACTAGCTAAAACTGATTAAGCAAGGTGAACCACCGCTGTGGGCAGTGGAGTCGGCACCAGAACACAGCGGTGCCGCTGTGCCGGAATCCTAAAATGAACCGGAAAAGATTTTCAACACCGATTTTAGATTTTTTGGGTATTTTTAAGTACGTGACGAATATTTTGAATTCTTACAAGATAAATTCAGAAAATTCGGGATCTATTAAGAGACGTAATAGATAGCACAATATTTTGAAATATCGATCCGGGTAAGGATCCTTCACCATATTCTCGATTACGGTAAATTGAGGATCAATAATTGATAATTATGTATTTTATAAAAAATTAAAAAAAATTCTAAAAATATTTTAGGTCACTAGCGGAGCCATAACCAGTTATTTCACATTTTTCTTGATTCCCTATTTATTTTCTTATACTGTCTATATTTGCTTACTATTGTACTGTGTGTAATTATATTGATGGTTTTTATAGTCTTCTCGGTATTTGGTTCTTTTTGCATTATTTATTCGGTATTCTAGTTATTAGTTATTTGACTATGTTAAACTATATCGTTTGTTTAAGTGTTACTTGAATTAATCTGTGAATATGTAATGAAACATTGGTATACTTTAGTAGTTGTTTGAATTATAAGAGTTTAAATAAATGAAAGCTTACTGGGCATCCTAGAAAAAAGTGGACGGACTCGATACATAGGGAACCCTACTTTAGACATTATCTCAATCGGACGAGACTGAGAAATCCCATACTGGAAGGGTTTTGGGAAATACGGTTCACCCTCATACCGGATGACGTATCGAAGCGATGGTATTTTTGGCGTCAATTACCGGACGGGGTATGGAAACAACCAGGTTAATTGTTAATCTTGATACTGAGTCTACGAGTAGAGAGATATCCCTATAGATCCCCAGGAGTCTCATTAAGTAGGTTAAAAAAGAAGGATTGTTGATCCTATGCATGAAATTAAAATGTCATTTGCTTAATTGTCTTCATAAGTTGATTTTGGAAAAAATCATAACGGTAAGTATCGAATAAGAAATTTTAAAATTAAATGTATTTACTTAAAATAAATTCTCTATTAGTTGTTTTCTAATTTTATTAACTTTCGGTTTTCCATATCAATGGTTAGTATAATATTCTTACTGGATTAATGTAACTCATCTTTTCATTAACTATATCAAATTTAGAATACAAAGATCCATATACCGATCAGCAAGAGGGTTGTGAGTAGTTCACATCCTGGACTCCCTTCAATTGCTAATAAAAGTTATCATAGAATACTTATTTATTCGTTTTTCTTTAATTACCGTTTGTCTTTTATAAACCACATAGAAAAGACATTCCCGTAGCCCTATTGGGCAATTCAATTTATTGTGTAAGAAATGTAAACTCTAACGTTATAATTCGCTTCTACATTTAAATTATAAATTCATTTTCTTTAAAGTTTGTAATCTTTACAAAGTAAGTCATTTAACTTATAAAATTATTTAAACTATAATTTTTAATAATTTTTTTTAAAAATATTAAAATATAAATTTATTATGAAAAATATAAATTTAATTTTTAACAAAAATTCATTTAACTTGTATTTAAATCATTTAACTTATAAAAAATCTAACAAAAGCTTATTTAACTTGTAAAATTATTTAAGTTTTTTATACTTAATATAAAAAATTAATTTAAAATTAAAATTTTTTATTTATAATTATAAATTAAAAAAAATCTAACAAATTATCTATTACATAATAATTATTATCATTTCTATTATATAAATAAACTAAATAAATAAATTTTATTGAAAACAGTTTTTAGGTCTGCTGATTTTTAAATAATTAAATAAGTACATAGATTTAATTACCTTACCTATTTCAATAATCTTTTTTTTTTCTAATACCTATACAATCAATTTTTTTAAAAAAATTAAAAAATATATATATAATTGCATAAATATAAGAACTTTGAAAATAAAATATCTGTTAAATTACTTCAATTACAAATCCAATATAAACTAAACAGTAAAAATTATTATCATCAAATTACTGTCATTATCATATATTAATTACTCAGCACTAAATTTATGCAAATGGAGCCTAAAATGTTTTATGTTAATTGGATGCAGATTAAAACTTGTTAGGTACATACTTCCCAGCCTGTACAAAATAATAAGTTTGTGGTCTAGCTAGCAAGACTGTTTGTTTTGTGATGTAGTTTGTTTTTGTTGGAGGAAGAACCATTAGCAAGAAGGGTTTGATACAGTAGCCAACTAGGTTAGTTGCTTTGGGGTTAGCTAAACAAAAGCTCTTTTTCTACATTTCGGGAATATTCTACAAGAAAATATAAGTGGATTTGTTTCCGGTTTTGAGGAATGACTAATCAAGGATTGGAGCAAGAATCCTTTTGTCTGATCTGATTTGGTGGTTTCTTTACTGGTTTTTTAGCTTGAGACGCAGTAGGTGAAAATAGGTACAGGGGTTTTAAACCAAGAGAAAATGCCAGAGAACCGGAGGAAACAGCTTGCACTTGCTGTGAGGAGCATCCAGTGGAGCTATGCAATTTTCTGGTCCATTTCTGCTAGGCAACCAGTGTACAAATACTTCCACTTTTTGATCTATTTTGGTATTTTTTTTTTTTTTTTTTAAAATGTAATATTATTTATTTTCTTCTCTTTCATTTTTGAAGAATAAAAGCATTTTGAATCTTTTTCAAGATCTTTCTCAAATTCCATCTGTCTAACAACTGCTTAGTTTGTCTATAATCTACATCACAAGCTGGTTTTAGCAGCAAAATATTATTTTTGCATTTTTGAAAAGTTTCATTTTCTATTGGTGGTTTTCTTCCTCTTTACTTTATTGGGGTTATAGAAGCAACTGGACCTCTGTATCGTACTTGTATAATATGGAACACAGGCTGTTGAAACCGAACTGAAGAAGTAATCTATTAAACTAGCTTTTAGGGCTTTCAAACTGCATTTTGGAAATTTAGGGCTCTTGCATATTTAGCACAAAATAGAGAATGGTTCCAATGGCTAGTACTAATTACATAACTTAGGAGGGATTTTTTATGTTTCATTTTCTCTGCTTTGCAAAAGGACAGTTTATAACTACGACCAATAAGGGAATCCATAAATGACTAGGCGGGGAATTCATTGATTCATATTTCTCTGACCATTTGTTGATTTTCCCTTACTCATATGCATCAAGCAACTTGAGTTATCACTTTTTCTAGACTGGACAAGTATCTCATTGTTATTTTTTCTTTTTGTTTTTTATAAATCATGGTTAAACGGCAGAGAACAGTTTTGCCCCCAAATTTACCCTGTTAAAACCCTCTACCCAAGATGATCAACAATATATGCATGAACTTTTCCCTGATAAAAACCCTCTACCCAAGTGACAACTATCCATATGGGCCAACCTCTATGATGTCTCTCTTGTTCTCTAATTTGAGACCAATTATCAGACCTTGAAGCTAGCCAGACCATAAAGTTAAAATTATTGGCTCGAAGAAAATTAGTAGCCATCTGTTCTATCTCTGTGGTAGCTAACTATGTAAGGCAACTACATATATAGATTTGTAAAGTTGTTCTCCAAGTAATATTACATTGTGTTTGGTTCATTTCCTATTCATTTCTTAGTCAATTCTTTTTGGAAAGTAACCCAAAAGCAACCAAATACAACTTTGGAAGGAACAAAAGAACTTCTACTAACAGTTACTTGGTAAGAAGAAAAAAATAATCTGGAACAGAAACTTGAAAATGACTAGATTTGGGGCAGAGTAAGTTCAAAAGAAACCCAGCAACCATCATTGATCCATCAGACAACATCTGGATCTTTTGCAAACTATATATGCATCCTTATAGCTATTTTCACATCAATAACTGACAACTGAAGAGAAATATGGCAGAGCACAACAACATTGATAGTAAATATCTGGAGAAATACAGAAAGAAAAATGCATTAGCAACAAGTAAATAAGAGTTGTCATCCCACAAAAGATTTTTTTCCTTCAACACCATCACAAGGAGCACACAGCTCGGCACATTACTAAAGAAACCTAAACTGGAGCCACATGACCTGAACCCTAGCCCTTGTAAAGAAAGTAGAGAGGTACAACCATCCGATTCAAAGATGGTTTGTCACGGAATGAAGCTCTTAATTCCACTTAAAACAGTAAATTAAACAGATATATTGCCTGTATTGATCTTCTTTTTTTCCAACTCACCAACAAAAGCAAAGTCAACAATCATACATTATTAAACACATACCTTGATTGATGCTGTGTTTGGTGAAGCAAGTTAACACTAGTGGAAACTCTCCCAACAAGCAGAAGCAGAATATGGAAGCGAAAGAAGCACAAGCAGATGAGAAGAGGAGAAGCAGGCTGCGGTGAAGAAAGAATAATGCTGTGTCGGGTAGAAGAAAAGGGTTTAAGGGCAACATGAGAATTAACAAAAAAAATGTGAGGGTAAAATGGTAAGGTTAATATTCAACCATTAAAAACCACCAAATCAGTGGTTTGAAAAATTTAGAAAAAATGGAAAAATAATCCACCACTACATACCACCAAACCAACCATACCATCAGTTTGGAAGTGATTCAAACAAGACAAACCCGTTGAATTACCATACCGCACATTAATGATCCATGATCCAAACAAAGCATTAGTTGGATAAAATAATTATTCAAACAAGATATGTAGGTTCCATCTTTTGAGCATCTGTAATGATGAAGATTAACATTATTGGTGCTAGTTTAATCCCAGTGAAAGAATTATCAGCACTCTGCCTGAACAAGAAAAAAATGAGAATAATCAGGAGAAGCCTCTGTAGTTATTTAATTCTCCCCAGACTGTCTGCTCGACTTCTTCCCATGAGGCTGCCATCCTGAGTTCCTTCCAACTACTAAAAATAGCTCCTAAGACATTTTCTTCATGCAAAATACAGTAACACCTGCAGTCATGAAATTCATTTAGATAAGGTCTGCCACTAACACGTATTTGGACAAACAAAACAAATACTAAAACGATTAGCATAGACTCAGTGACCATATACACCATCAAAACGAAAGAAAATGATCAAATGTGCCAAAATTCCAAGAGTATGTTCATGTTTGGCAAGGTATCTGCTTCTGCCTTGAACTTCTAGTAAAGGTGAAATTAAGGATTCAAAATAAATACTTCTGAGAAATGACAATAATATTTAAAATTAACATTTATTTTGGATAAAATAATTAAATTAAAATAGATAATTTAAAATATTAAGAGTAATTTTTTTATAAAAAAATAAAATAATTTAAATAATTACAATAATTAAGTTCTTTTATTTTTGTGCATTTTTTATTTCAATTTTTATTATTAATTTTAGAACTTAATTTATTAAACATGCAAGTTTTTTCGGACATTATTCAGCTTTTATCTTAAAATATTTTTATTAAAAACCATTTTCAAACCATTTTCAAAGCACTTTCAATAGCAGCCCTTGGCACAAGTAGTTGGGCAAAAGGCGTCATATGTTAAAAAAAATTGACCATATCTACCCACACTCATAACTCCAAAATCATTCCATACAGATTCAAATTTGCAAGTGACACAGGAAAATTGGAAAGCAGTTGATGTTGATGAAAGAGTTGTATAGTTCTGAAAAGCCGAATCAAGAACCAAAAACAGACCAATTTGCATGACTTCACCTTGGCAACAAAAACTGCAGGTAGTCTATATTTCTTACATTTTATTCCACAAATGACTAGACTTGAACAAATACTCTTATAAATCTGATCACTACAGAAGCAGGAAGAAGTGAATCTAAAGATAATTTACTTACATTGCCCGATATGAAATTCGATCAAGCTCATTGCTACTCTCTACTGTTTTGCCACGCAACATGCCTCTGACCAAAGGAAGTTTATAGCTTTCTAAAAGCTGCTTAAGGAGATGGGAATCACCTCTAAAGATATCCAAGTATATAGGTATCAAGTCATAAATTGGGTCTCCTGGAGAAGATGAATAAAGATTTTAAAATAACTTTTCTAAGGTCTCTTTGAAATTTCTGATACTATTTAATAGACAAACAATGTTACACGAAATGAAGAAAAAGCACATACCTATAGATAAATCACTGAAATCGAGGATATGACTGGGACTCCATGATCCCTTTTTATGAACAGCATAGCCATTTATGGAACCATCACCTATCAAGTTAGATGGTTCCATGTGAACGTTGTCATCCATGATATCTGAATGAATCCAGGACCAAGGTTTATTAACCTTTGTCAGGCAATCAGCATCCTGAAGAGTCAAAACAGAAATACTTAATTATAGATAATAAATGATTGCAGAAGTACCATCACAAGCATGCATTGTGTGTGGCATTCACATGTGTGATGAGTGAGAGAGAGAGAGAGAGAGAATAAACCTCATATAGATCAAGCAAGTTTGCAAAAAAATCATTGGGGATGTATTCATCAACCTTCTCTATCAGTGTGTTTGGGATTGGATCTCCCCTGCAAATTCAATCAAATGCTTTCAGAGATTTAACATTCAATT
>NW_019014656.1:1163080-1188602 GCF_000150535.2 Carica papaya | reverse complement strand
ATACTTCTGAGAAATGACAATAATATTTAAAATTAACATTTATTTTGGATAAAATAATTAAATTAAAATAGATAATTTAAAATATTAAGAGTAATTTTTTTATAAAAAAATAAAATAATTTAAATAATTACAATAATTAAGTTCTTTTATTTTTGTGCATTTTTTATTTCAATTTTTATTATTAATTTTAGAACTTAATTTATTAAACATGCAAGTTTTTTCGGACATTATTCAGCTTTTATCTTAAAATATTTTTATTAAAAACCATTTTCAAACCATTTTCAAAGCACTTTCAATAGCAGCCCTTGGCACAAGTAGTTGGGCAAAAGGCGTCATATGTTAAAAAAAATTGACCATATCTACCCACACTCATAACTCCAAAATCATTCCATACAGATTCAAATTTGCAAGTGACACAGGAAAATTGGAAAGCAGTTGATGTTGATGAAAGAGTTGTATAGTTCTGAAAAGCCGAATCAAGAACCAAAAACAGACCAATTTGCATGACTTCACCTTGGCAACAAAAACTGCAGGTAGTCTATATTTCTTACATTTTATTCCACAAATGACTAGACTTGAACAAATACTCTTATAAATCTGATCACTACAGAAGCAGGAAGAAGTGAATCTAAAGATAATTTACTTACATTGCCCGATATGAAATTCGATCAAGCTCATTGCTACTCTCTACTGTTTTGCCACGCAACATGCCTCTGACCAAAGGAAGTTTATAGCTTTCTAAAAGCTGCTTAAGGAGATGGGAATCACCTCTAAAGATATCCAAGTATATAGGTATCAAGTCATAAATTGGGTCTCCTGGAGAAGATGAATAAAGATTTTAAAATAACTTTTCTAAGGTCTCTTTGAAATTTCTGATACTATTTAATAGACAAACAATGTTACACGAAATGAAGAAAAAGCACATACCTATAGATAAATCACTGAAATCGAGGATATGACTGGGACTCCATGATCCCTTTTTATGAACAGCATAGCCATTTATGGAACCATCACCTATCAAGTTAGATGGTTCCATGTGAACGTTGTCATCCATGATATCTGAATGAATCCAGGACCAAGGTTTATTAACCTTTGTCAGGCAATCAGCATCCTGAAGAGTCAAAACAGAAATACTTAATTATAGATAATAAATGATTGCAGAAGTACCATCACAAGCATGCATTGTGTGTGGCATTCACATGTGTGATGAGTGAGAGAGAGAGAGAGAGAGAATAAACCTCATATAGATCAAGCAAGTTTGCAAAAAAATCATTGGGGATGTATTCATCAACCTTCTCTATCAGTGTGTTTGGGATTGGATCTCCCCTGCAAATTCAATCAAATGCTTTCAGAGATTTAACATTCAATTCTATGATGCTGTTTTGACAAGTAAACAATGCAGATGTGAGAACAAGGTTATCATTGACAAATTACACAAGCATACTGCATACGGCAACATAAACAGAAGCACCTTAAGAGAGGAGGGGAGACCACAAAGAAAAAATACGGTTCCGTTTATCACATGGAAACATTCACATAAAACATCCACCTTTCCACGGAGCATGAAAACCCATGTCACATTCATGTCTACTGTTCATGTCCCAAAACCAGCCACAAGCTGGTCTCAAAACTCAAGACAGTCACGAAGTGTGAAACGGAACACAGGAGCCCCACAAACCAAATGGGAGCAAACAATGATTTTGGGCTGCCGAAGTTGTGGTCAGCATCCTAATCACCTAAAAATTGACAATTACTTAAAAAGCACAAAGATGTACCACATATTCAAGCGGCTCTTGACATCCTTCTTTCTCCTGCCAAGAACTCTCACAAAGATTTCCCACTCTGCTGGAACGTTTGGCTTATGAGGGACATCCTCCAGACAATCACTAACTAGAGGCAAATTCACTTTGTGAACACCATCTAAGAAATTCAAATTGTTGAGAGGTGGACATGGCAATAAATGAAGGTTGTGCAGCTGCTCTCCCAAAAAGGAAGCCAAGTTAAGAGCATCTTCCAATGACAATGTATCTCTTCTGCAAAAGGAAAGACAATTAGATGCTAAAGTAATAAAACCAGAAATCTTATTTATGGGTTGACCTCTCTTTAACCATATTTTCAGTAAACAGAACTACCAAGTTAAGACACTTACAGCTGCGCAAATATCTTCCCTTTGCATCGTTTCGTTATAATATACGGGCATATCCTTGAGTTAGCTGAACTGGCTGATTCACTTGTTGATATTCTACATCTTCTATACTCAAAGAGTTTCTTGCTCCATACATTGAAGGGGAACTCACTGTCTACCCATGCATCAGAAACCAAATTGCACTTAGCAATTACACAAGGCAGTCCTTTTCCATCCCAAGGCACAATGTGGTATGATTCATTTTCAAAGAAAATAATCCCACTTGCCAAAACATCAGGAATATGATTTTTCAGAGGGGAGCTGACCTCACAAAGAAGTTCATAAAACTCAAGCTGTAAACACGCAAAATAAAATTAAAATATGTAAAAAAAAATTATATATACCTTTAAGGTATATATAAAATTTTCAGGAGTCGAAAAAAGAAATCCAAATGTACCTCAGCGCCTAAACCATAAAGTGCAGTTTCCAGGCCTCCCTCCACAAAAATTTTGACTGCACAATCGGCCAAGAGATACACCTATTAAAAAAAACTAGATTACTCAGAAAAAACTACAACAAACTTCACTTTTCCAAGGTAAACTAATTAATTGATTAATATTGTCTTTAACAAGTTGAATTTGAATCTTTTCATCATAAAAAGGAATTATCAGACTTTCTAGCCAAAGCTTTTATATTAGACTTTAGGAGCCACTCGGATTTAACTTTCTTTTTGGGTTACAGGCTCTCAGAAAGCAGGTTTTATCAGTTGGGAAGGAATTTTATGGTAAAATATTTGGTTAAATTAGCTTATTTTAGGAATGACTTTCTGACTTATAAACTAAATGCTTATAAACTTAAAGGATGTATCATACATTAATGGCTAAGCTTTCAGCAGCACCAAATCAACTGACAACTAAAGTACACGCCACAGAAGAGCTAGCTCCATTTAAAGGTTAAATCCAAGCGTTTCCCTTTTTGTCTAGATGATAGTATGATCCTGATGTACCTGTTCCTTGATAAGGAATATCCCCGAAGCAAGGAGCTTCCACACTTTTCTTTGTCTAGGAGTTAGAACCGGCATCAAGCCAGTTCTGTCTGCCGACAGTCTGCGCTATGACCAGACTTATTTTCAAGCTATTCTATGTTATTGAGCCAAGTTCAAGATCATAAATACTGAATTTCAAAGCACGAAGAAGTGTTTTATGTTAAAGCTATCCCAGTCATATGTTTTTGTATATACATATTAGTTATATATGTCCATTTTTAAAATAACAAATAAAAAATAATTCATTTTGATTCGAGCTTATTTTCAGTTTATTCGAGCCCCAAAATCAAGCTTGAAATAAAACATTTGTAATCAGGCTCGATAGGACTGACTATTTATCAAGCCTGAGTCAAACTGAGCCCATATCAATTAATATGTCATTTGAACCAACCCCGAATCCTACAACAACTAATTGTATTTAACTGAATTAAGTTCAAATACTGAGGAATTCGCCTTGCTCAGCTTGTGTCCATCCCCAAAGACTGGGAGACAACAAAATATCAAGTGTAATAAGTCCTATATATAAATTAAAACTCACTTACTGTGAAGAGATCATGGGTCTTGAGAAGTCTGTATCCACCAAAACTTCCAAGTGCAGAATTTAAGTCCATGTATAGGCAACAAATGGACTATTTGATCACTAAAAACACTATTTGTCTTAAAAAAAACATAAATGGCTGCTTTTATGGGGACAAAAAGCACTAAATCTAGGAACTAATACTAATAGGCCTACATTTCACTACTTGCTAAGTCACCAAAAGAAGGCTCAATAAGAACTACCAGCTCTAAAAGCTTAAGTTCCACTTGGTATAGGAACTCAATCCTGCTCAATCACATTTTCCTCAGTGGAACTAAAGGGAAAAGGGAAACAACCAATTACTAAAATCTGAAGTGTGGATCAATAAAAAGGGTGAAAACCAGTTTGCACTTAGATTTGTGGCCGAGCATGTCCTTTAAATACAAACAATTTCTCATCATTCCCTCATTTAAAAATGTGTTAGACTGTCCTTGAAGCAGTTTTTTACATTGATTTCCTTCATTCACTTGGCCATAGAACTCCAATGACAAGAGATTATTTTATTTACTTGTAGTTACATAGCAATCAGACCACAAGAAATAAATAAGACCAACTAAAAAGTGGACAACTCTGAAGAAAAAGAACTGTAATATTTAAACCGACATAATGAAAATGATTAACTTACAGGATTGCTACCAGTACCGACAGGAAGCCTCTCATCATCACAAGGAAAAGGCAAATTGTGGAAGGCACAAATTTTTGTAAGGCATTCCAACCATTTGTCAGCATGTAGTGCAAGACAAGCTCCCTAAGAAATGCCAATAAGAGGAACAAATCAAAAAGATAACATAAGAACATGTCAAGATCTAGCAAAGCAAACCACAATAACTTAGCAATATAAGAGAGAGGACAATCATAGACTTTTCTCAAATCATGTCCCAGATAGACTTTCCTGGATAAACTTTTACCAAATTAACCCCGAATAGAGGGTGCATTATTGGACTTCTTAAAGCCTTTAAAATCTGATTGTTTTGCATGATGTAAACAATTATATAATTAGAACCTCTTGGTTAGGAGCATTTAATTCACTCTCTACCAGGGTGATCAATCTGGCAACACTTATGCCAGATTGCACATGGCCATTGAAACAGACGCCTAGGCCTTTCTTACATTTTAGCTACCAAGATAATCTGAGTGCAGGAGAAAAGAAAAAAGACAAGATAAAAAGAAGAGCAAGCATTTCCTGCTTTATGTGCTTAATAAAGTCCGCTCATTTCCAATCATCTAAGGGAAAAGAAACATTTCTTTCTAGTAGATTGGATTGCCAGAACCTGATAATGAAAATGAAAAAGTAAACAAGCAAATGATACCTTCCATATTAGTTCCCTCATTGCTGGTTTAGCAATCCAAAGCTTAGATAACCATTGCCTCATCTCTCGTTGCCCAATGCAGTTCCCTGAGCTCCACGGGGAACTGTAATGATCCCTTTCTCTGTCCAGAAATGTGGATAAGAAATCAATATCATATGAAAACCCATGTTTCCACAGATCATAACTCTTAGAAGAAACCCTGTCTGTTCCTTCATGATTTTGGTTCTCTCCAGTTTCGTGAATTCTGACCCTCTTCTCTTTCCTTGTTAGATCTGGGTAACTCAAACTATTTTTATCGGACAATGTATCCCTTTCAATATCCTCTAGACTATCTCCATCAAGAGCAAGCAATCCTGCCCGAACAACCCCTTTATGACGATAACCAGGAGCCATATCCAAGCATACAAATTCAAAATTCTTTGGATTTACAAAATTTTGTGTAACAGCAATAGTTGTTTCCAGATTAAGGACACAGTGCCACCATCCACTTGGAACAAAAATAGTCTCTCCAGGTAGTTGTGTACGCTCGATTGGCTTGTCTTCATCAGGAAGAAGCGGGTAAAAGTCTAGCCACCACTGCACGTGAGAAAGATGGACTCCATAAAGCTTAATAATTTCCTGCATCTAAGACATGAAACACCGAGTAATAAGACATCTAAGATCTACCTGAAGTGATGATGGAGTCTCAACATGGACATCACCATCTTCATCGTTTACATTTACCGTAACGCCTAGCGGCACTCTCCCAGGAGGATACAATGCCCACCTATGAAAAGTTAACATGCTATCACTCTGTTTATGATAATGGAGCAATATAAAAATATGAAGCATATATAAATGAGTCGGTAATCAGTATGATCCACACATTTCAGCCACCTCCGGATTGAAGTATTATCCACAAATTTCAACTTACCACTAAAATAATATGTCAACTTACCATACATGAGCCCAAATTTACCATTCATGTGCCAGACTACTTAATTTTCCACACAGTTTGTCAATATAAAGTTTTGCCAGCTATTTGTCAGAAATTTTTCATATTATTGATTATTCCTTCTTGATGGTATCTCAGACCTTGACATCTCAACCAGCCAACTGTCTGATGCTACACAAATAATATGTATCTTTAAACATGATATGTGCATGCCACAAACAAAACTTGAAGATATGTTCAGTTGCTTTTACAGAAAAAGGAAGTTAAAAACTCAGAGAATTTGATCAAACACAACTGAAGAGGATGGGCACCTTTTCATAAAATCAGCATGCTTTTGATGGTGCTGATTGCTGAATCTTTTTAAAATTTTCATTTTTTTTTTGGGAAAAGCCCAAGGTTTACTGAGGAACCTGTTCTTAGAGATATAAGTATTGCAGAATGAAAAAATCCTAGGATAGAAGAGTTTAATTATGATATTCTATGTTGTCCTATACCATCTCCACCTTAGTCTTCCTCCGCTCTTGTTTGTTTCTCTCATCCGCCCTTTTCCTCTATCTTTCTCCAATGAAGTCAATTGTCTTACATCACAAATTCTCTAAAGAAAAGGACCACATAGATTGAGTTGTTCTTGGAAAGTGTTTCTTTTAGACGGAGTAGAGGATAAGACCCAAATTTGAATTATCAACTCTATAATAACAACATTAAGCCATTTGAGTTAGATGCTCTATATGATATTATAAAGTGTTATTTAACAACATATACAATTTTTTGTACCAAGAGGAGAGAGAGAGAGAGAGAGAGAGAGAGAGAAAGAGTGAGTGAGCATGATTCCATCAATAGTCTAGAGCCAACAAAACGATAAAATGTTATTTTCAAGGAACATACCTTTTACGGCCACATAGAAGAGTATTCCAGGCACTAGTAAGTGCAGGATCAACATGCCATGAGGCACCAGATCTCTCTGGTCCAATAATAAGCCATCTGAATGGTGGCCGATTATCTCTGTCCAAGACATCAAACAAGTCTTCTTGAAACAGAAGAGGTACACTGTAATCTTTCAACAAGTCTGGTGCCACTTCTCCAAACTACATAAATACTTTCAACATTAATTTACTGGAGAAGATATGCAGGTATTGGGAGGAGAATATCTCCATTTCAACTTTGTCAACCAACTCATTTATAAATGTACAAATTATGTCTCCACCATGAAGAAATATTTTAAAAAGTTATTCTTAAATGAAATGGCATGACTAGAATATAAGAATTCATATAGTTCGAGTTTAGAAATTGAAATATTACTTCTTTTGCTAACTAGAAATTGAAATATTATTTAATGCAATAAATAATGTCTCCTTAATGAACTATCACTTCTCTATAATAAAGAAAGTAAAAGGAAATACAGCATTTTGGATTAACAAATAAATAGTACCCTGTCACCACAAACACGTAATACAATTAATATACCTTGTCATCAAAAACATAGAGAGGATCCTCATCATGCTGAATATTCATGTAACTGACATAATCCTTGAATTTCATTTTCATTTTTCCAGGACTCCTCTGAGATATTTTAAATGCTATATCACCATATTTTGTCACTAACTGGTCAATTGTCCACGTATTCCTTGCAGACCAAGTATCAGCTAGTCCAGTGAGCAAAACCTGGTACATTGTTTGACAGTATATCCCACCAATAAGCACATCAAAGAGGCATAAGAGTTACAAAGACCTTAAAGCATCCACGAAACACCATCGTAATTTACAAGAATCTTAAGAATTGGATCCACTTTTTAATTTGGTTGCTTGGCAAGATAATAAGAAAACACGGACTAAAAGAGGGTTGCTTTGGTAATACTTAAGAATATCAATGCGTAATTCAAGTTGTAATCAGAGTGAAAGACAAGGCCATAGATGTTATGGCAAGAATTTGATCACTTGTGGCTAGTAGAAGCAACAAGAAGAATAGAGAAGTTGTTGTGCTTGCGCTGGAATGTGGCAAGGGTTAAGGCTAGTAACTTATTTTACAGCTGGCATGGTAGTTCTCTGCACTTTAGCTGTTAAGATTGTGAGATAAGTCACAATGAACGGTCATAATTGTCATGCAACAGCACCAAACTGTTAATAATGTGGAAGAAAGTGCAGTTACATTGGCAAAGAGGAAAGGCTAACAACTGAGGGAAGAAACACATTCAAAAAGAAGCACAAAAGTTAACTAAACACAAAGGAAGGTCATTAAAGTAACTTACGAACTGAAATTCATGCAAATGTAAAGAAGCAAAATATACCCCAGCTAGAGAGAGAGCCTCAAATGTAGTATAAATAAAGAACAAGTAGATTGAGCTCAGAGAAAAAGGAAGCATATACAAATAGTTATTTCGAAGGGAATGGAAATATCATTTCCAACTTCAAATTTTGATTTCAAAAATGGATAATTTAGACCATACTGGTTTTTTCCCATCATAGTTCAGAGAAAAATCCTCCAAAGATATTTCTTTCTTCTCCACATTTCCGTCATCAAATGAAAACGTATCTAGTGTGGTATGACACCTGTAAAATCTTCTGTACAAGAATAGAGAATTGAATCCTGCAGAAAAGCCGAACAGATTACTTGAATAAACTAAAATATGCCGTTATAATTGTATTAGTTAAAGTTAGAATTAAGATATTATAGATCACAAGATAAACCTTGGAAAATTACAGGTTATTGAATAAAAAGGATCAGATTTGGCATTAGAGTTGTTACCATCAAAACACAGAGATTTTCTGAAAGGTTCTTCATATTCACCGAGCAAATGCTCCCTGCAAACCCCCAGGGAAAAGCTAATCAGTGAAAGGCAAATTATCTAGCTTCAGTTAAATGTGAAAAAAGGATGAAGTCTGCAAAGTTCTATTTTATGAACTTCAGGAACATACAAATGCAGCATTGTTTTCTTCCAGGATCCTTTGTATTGAAAAGAGCCATTTACTCTTTTAAGGGATATGCCCATCCAAAGAGGCTCTTCATTGCATAGTATGTACATCACACTGCATATTAGAAGGGAAAATTAGAGACCTTAAAAGGACTTGAACGAAGGAGTACCCCAGGTGGGGGGAAGCTGAACTGCTCTTAAAATTGAAATGTAAAAGATTATCTCTAATGAACAAATCATGGATCCCAATCTTATAGTGTAAAACATATACGCATGGTCCCATTATCGAGGAGACCTTTTCATTTTAGTCACTGAAAATCAGGCTTCATCATTTTCCCAAGGTTTAGCACGGAACCAATAGCAAATAACAATTCTTAGTGTCTATCCAATAAGAAACACAAAACAAATTACCTGCAGCTAAAGTAAACTATGCAGCAATCAGTAAATTTCAGCTCAGAAAAAATTCTAACACCAAAAGTTTGAGCAAGTCATTACGAATCTCCTTTTGCTTTCTTCTCTTTTTCATTTACCTTTCTTTTACAATCAACTACTGTCTCATAGACTCATACTCTTACTACATGGCAAGTATTGCGATAATTATCGAGTGGATGTCGTCACTTTCATGATCAATTTAATAAAACAAAATACCCCCGTTCCATTATAAATAGACCGTCTTTGGTTTCGTTATCAAGTAATCGACGTTTCCTATCGTATTTCTCGCATTTTCGCCAGAAATACACAACGAAGAATGGACATATTAAGGTGGATTCTTGTGAATGAAGAAAAGGCAGAAAAAACGTCAACAACCCAAATTTTTTACATTGAATAAAGATGAAACCCAAATAATTTACGAAAAACAAGGAAGGTTTGCCTATGTCCTGAAAATAATTAAGAGATAACTAGAACCTGCTAACACAAGCGAGACGAGCAAGATCACGAGGACTGAGAAATTCAAGAATAGCGCACAGAATTTCATCCGGGAGGGCTTTGAGGTCGCCAAGAGCGTCTGCTCTGCGGTCTCTAATCCCTAACCCCGGAGACTTATCAGAATTATCCATCGCCGCGCGTGAAACTTTGAGCTCCTCTCTCCACGTCACGCGACACTGGCTTTGGTCTTTGAAGTATTTGCTTGGAAAGCAATGGCAAGCCGGTAGGCTGCAGAATGCGCAAATGTTCTTGAGTCTTTTGACGGAGCGCGGATTTTGTCTGTTGCCGTGTTTCTTTCACCGCGTGCGCGGCATTACCACGCCACCTTATTCCTCGTCGTTTTAGAATCCACACGTCCGTGAAATATAACGGCACGTTGTTTTCTTTTTAAAGACAAGAACGGCAGCGCGTTTGTGTTTTTTTTTTTTTCCTTGGCTACATTTTTCTCACCCATAAAAATATTTGAAAATTTCAAAATTTTATTATGCATTTTCAGAAGTTATAACTACTGCGAACGTACGGATAATTTACTTCATCATCATTCTCTCCTTCAAAACTTGTTGAAATAAAAACATAAAATACATTTAATTTTTATTAAAAAAAATTATAAATCAAATCATTCACTGCTTTAATAATTTGTCTTATAAATTTATCAAATACAAAATTAAAAAATTTAAAAGATTTTTCTCTTAATTTTCTGGGTTAAAAAATTTCTCTCTTCTTTCGTTACTCCCAAGAAAATTTGAGTAGGGAGACTCAATCCAAAATAAGAAAACAATGTGAATTGGGCTCGTGCCAAACATAGTTTTGGTCCAGGCGATAAATTTTCACCTTTGAATTTCTTCAAATTCTTTGCACACAATTACATAAAATAAGTACCATCTTTTTTAAGGCCATCCATTGATAGGTACACAATCAAATTTCAAACCGGGGGTCAACCCATTTTGTATCTCATTCATGGTGTATCCTTTATTCTTTGTTGCTTCAAGTTAAACTTCAAACAGTCACGTTCTTCAAGTATACACACACACACCATACACGGTAGATAGAATATTTAACTTGAGAAAATCCCCATAACTAAATTACTAAAACAGTCACTGGTAAGTTACGAGAAAAAAGAACATATATGCTGGTGGTTTTGAAGCCACTCTACAGCCCGATAGAGGCTACACGATGCTGTGATCCGATCCTCCTCTTTCGAAGGCGTTCAGCAATGATGAAGGCAAGCTCAAGCGACTGTGATGCATTGAGCCTAGGATCACAGTGGGTGTGATAGCGAGAACCCAAGTCATCAAAAGTTACAGTTCGTGAACCACCAATGCATTCCGTCACATTCTGGCCTGTCATCTCGAGATGGACTCCTCCGGGGTGGCTTCCTTCTTGTTCATGCACGTCAAAGAATGCTCTTACTTCCGCCTGCACAAACCGAAAACAGGAAAGTTATTGTACAGAGCACAATTTTCTTCCACATCTACAAATGAAAAATATGTCAAAAGCAGCCAGCCTTTCTGATTGCTATGGTGGGGAACACGTATGCAACTTGCAAAATCGAAAGTAAAGCCTCATGATGATGCAATTCATAATCCAACCTGTCCTGCAGGCAGGCCTATCTATGACCCATTCAATTGTCTTTCTAAAGTGCTTGGTACTCAAAAGCAACCCACCAGAATTAATATTTTAATACATAGCAAAATGTAATCTAACCAAACATGTCTCAAGCCACCTACCTAATGAAGACATTTCTAATTTAACTTGCATTATTTCATGCTTAAAATACCTATTTTGACTGGTTCACCAATATCAACAACTTTATCAGCTGTACATTTCCTACCTACCACATACATATAGCATCCAACTATTCTATAAAAATAGAATATATTTCCAAATTTCTTTCAAGCAATAGATTGCCATGACTCAAGATAGTTGAACTGTTAACCCATCAATAAATGGTCTCATGTTCAATCATCCAACTCACTAAAAGATTCATCTTGCTCGGAAATCTCTCCTTATTCCAAACACGACCATTGAGTTTGTAGAGGATTATCAATAGCCATTGGGATTATACTGATAACAAACTATGAAATGTTACAGATTAATTGGCTTACTGCCAAAGCTGATACTAGAAAACTCGTAAAAGGTGAATATAAAAAATGAAATGAGAATACTCAGTTATAGCCACAAATAATAGAAGGCTTTTAGACACCAAATATGTGTAAAATGGCTTAATTTGTTTCGATAAGATTTAATACCAATATTTTTCTCCATTCATAATATACTTTTGCTTGTTTCTTCATATGGATAAAAACCACTATGTAATTTCATCTCTCTAGTTTCCAGGATATGATAAGGCTCCCACCGATATTCATTAAAAAATTAAAAGTGATGAGTATCATACCCTGATGGCATCAAAGGGGCGGGTCTTGAGACCACAGGGAGCCTTTATGGTGTTACCATGCATAGGATCACTAACCCATGTGACAATTTGCCCAGCACGGCGAACTGCCCTAATTAGATGGGGAAGTTTCACCCTCATGTTCTCAGCACCCATTCTTGTAATTATTGTTATCCTTCCAGCTTTGTTCTGAGGATTCAAAATCTCAATGAGCTTGACTAGTTCATTTGGATCCATCTTATCACTTACCTGCAGCACAAAGGCCAGTTTATGGTCAGCTTTAAAAGTTTACAATCAATAGTCCAAGTACTCAGATTTTTAGATGGAAGTTGCAGAACGAGCAACTTGTTCTGCAGGGAAACTTCACCGTATCAGTTTATTTAGAAGTTCCTTTTTATGTATACATCCAAATGCAAGCAAGCATAAGTACAAGCTGAGGCTATTGCCAGTAAAACCAGCTTGGACTGACTTCGGAACCCTTTTGCCTGAACTTATAGCAGAACAAGGATTCTTAACATTTATGTTTCCAACTACTCAGTCCAAGTGACTATGGCTGCAAAAAGTATACCGTATTAGAACAAAGCAAAAGTGCAAGTTACCTTAATGCCGAGGGGATTCGCAACTCCTCTTAGGAACTCAACATGGGCGCCATCAAGCTGTCTAGTTCTCTCCCCTGCCCAAAGCATGTGAGCAGAGCAGTCATAGTAAAGGCCAGAAGTTGAGTCTAGCCTGGTGAGTGCCTGCTCATATGGCAAGAGCAAGCACTCATGAGATGTCCAGAACTCTGTTGTGGTCATGATTGGATGGTCAACTGTGAGACCAGCAGCAGCCATGAATCCAAGAGCCTCATCAACACGATGAGCTAGTTCCCGATACCTGCCAAATGTAAGGAGAGCCATGTTATGAATTAAAATACTGCGGTAAACGACAAAGGACTTAATCAATCTCACGGTCAATAGCCAATGAACTGATCTGCATGATATTCAATCATGAAGATTCGGCCAAACACGTAAGAGAAGCAACTATATGCCAAAAATGAATTTAACTCGAAGTATTAAATTATATCAAAAATATAATTCCAATTACATCCCAAAAATATATCAATAGCAAGATTGACCCTACCGAAAGAGGCAAGTAAATTCCAATTATTCCGTTACTGAAGAAAATCTAGAATGGAAGGATGTCAGACAAGAACCAAAATATTTTTTGGGTTCTAAACTCGCGCATTTTCAAAAGGCCAATCATGAGGGAAAAAAGAAAAAGAAAAACAAAGCTTTTGAAAAAACCATAAAGAAGACAATTTCAGGCGAAATGGGACAATTGTAAAGAACACAAATTGCCAGTGATGTTGATGGTGATCTCTTAAATGGCATAAGTCACATTTTCCAGCCAACAACTCGAGGTGGAAAATGAAATTTTGGACCATACAATCCCTGCCAGGAAATTCACTCCGATAAATGACTGCTAGAACGAAGATTTGAAAAGAATGATAACAAGGTTAAAAGTAAAGTCCAGATTAGCAGGAAACATGGCAAAAACAAATGAAATTACCAAATAATGAATTTCCTATTAAACAAACTTTCTCTTGCCTCCACCTTTAACAAGCTTGAAGACACTATTCACTATAACTAAGATTAAAGCAGAAAAACAGAATAAGGGTAAAATCTGAAAGTTTGGTAGAGATATACCTATCTCCCTGCTCACTGTGCTCGGTGAAATCTAAATTCCACTGGGTAACTCTCTGCATGGCCGCATAACCTCCAGTTGCAAAAGCTCTCAAGAGATTCAAAGTAGCCGCAGATTGACAGTAGGCTCTAATCATCCTCTGAGGATCTGGAATTCTGGCCTTGGCGTCGAAGCTGTCTCCGTTCACATTGTCCCCTCTGTAACTCGGCAATTTCACTCCGTTTTTCTCCTCGAACGCCTCTGATCTCGGTTTCGCAAACTGACCCGCCATTCTCCCCACCTAAACCCATAATATAAGAAGTCCCCAATTATTCACTCACAAGCTTTCGAGTATGAAACTTTTCAGAATTAAGCCTAGTGCTGAAAAAATTAGAAAATAAAAACTGACCTTGATAACAGGCATTTGACCACCAAACATCAAGACGGCGCCCATCTGGAGGAGAATCCTGAAGGTGTCTCGGATGTTATTGGCATTGAACTCCTTGAAGCTCTCGGCACAGTCACCACCTTGTAATAGGAAGGCGTTGCCCATGGCGGCCTCAGCCAGACGATCCTCCAAGCTCCTGGCTTCTCCGGCGAACACGATGGGTGGGAAGTTTTCGAGGGTCTTGAGAACCGACTCCAGCTCCTCCTGATCCGGATATTCCGGAAGCTGCAGCGCCTTCTTCGATTTCCAGCTGTCCACGGTCCATTTCCCCCTAACCACATTGTCGGTCTTCGTCGTCGTTGTTGTTACTGTGGCAGTTTTCGTCGCGGCCGAAGACGATGAAGACACCTGCTGCTGCTGCTTCTGCGGTTTATCAGAGACAACGGGGTTGTTTGCAGGCTCGGCGGCATGGACCGCAGAGATGGGGAGGATCGACGGTCTTCGTTTGGTGAGAATAGATGACTGGTGATGATGAACCAAGGACTTGTTGGGCAGAATGCATGAGTTGGTAAGAGCCATTTTCAGTGTACCTTGATTAATCAGTTACCTCCAGCGTGAAATTCAATTGAAAATTTCGGTGGTAGCTGGAGGGAGATGCAGAAAGACGAGATTTTTATAAGGAGAAAAAAATCGAAAGAGAAGAGAAAGCCTGCGTGATGGAAGGCAACGAGGTTGGTCTGGTGTCTGGTAAGGACGGGGTTCGGAGTTGGGGGTAGTTGAGAAAGAAGGGTATTTACGGTAAATTAATATTTTGAGGGCATTTTAGGAATTTTGGGGATGGATAAGTCCTAAGCTTCCGATTACACGTTCTTCACCAACTTATGGCGCTCGTGCGATCTGAGCTCATTACCCGAGCCGAATTCAACTTTTCTTTTCAGCTTTTCTAATTTCTACCGTACCTCCGTTATTTTATTTGCATATATGGTTTCCAAAACATTAATGTGTAGATATTAATTTTTTTATTATAATCATTATAATAAATTATAATATTTATTTAAAAAGTTGGTTAAAACAGATTTATAAACTACTGCTCATTTAAATTGATCGAATAATTGAAAATTATTAAAAACAGAAGCAATTCATTGTATAATATAAATAAAAGTAAATCAATATCAATAAGTTTGGAATTTTTTTTATTTAAAAAATGTGACGGTACTAATATTTTATACTAATACATAAAATAATGAATCATATTCTTATTAGACTAAACTATAAAAAAAATATAAATAACAATAATTATTGAAATTAATACATTAAAATATCAATTAGTTAAAATAAGCATAAGCAACTGTAATATTATAATTTTTTTTGTTTTGAATGAAATTGTAACATTTATTAGCATATCTATTTAATATAATTTTTTTATTAAATTATAAATTATAAATTATTGAGGAACCATGCATAACACCGAATAGGGAGCTGCCAAATACATTAACTACACTTAAGGTATAAACTTGGTGCATAAAAATAGTGTGTTCAATTTTAAATATGAATTATTAAATTAAAAATATTAGAGATTTCTATTGATATCTCATCATAAAAATTTAATTAAGTAATTTAGTATATTAAAAAAACAACGATAATAGTTACAATATAAACTAAATATGTAATAAAAATCAATAAATGCATTTCGATGCAAAAACTAAGTCCTCGCTCATAACTCTCGTGTAACAAGTTATGTAAATAATAAATATATAATAATTAACTCACAAGAACTGTAATTGTATAATTATTTATTAAAATAATATTATTTATTGTATTGAATAATCAATACTATAAATAATATAATTTTAATAAAACAAATATTCAAAAATAAATTCATAAATATCCATTAATATTTATTGCAATAGCAAAATAAATACAATAATAAATATATAAATATTTAATTTAGTTTAAATTTAATTATACTTAATAAAAATACAAATCAATTATAACGTAAACCTTAATATAAATAATAATTTAACTTAAAAATTAATTTTTTTTGGGTCTAATTTAAGTTACGCATTTTTTATTATTATTATTTAACAAGTAAAACTATAAATACAATACTTCACAAAAAAGTAAAGGGATTTTTTTTTTTGTTGGTACGAATTTAAGACATGTGATTATTTGACTGGTATGAATTTAAAACATGTGATTTAGTTGGTATACATTCTACCAGTAAAAATAATCGCATGTCTTTTTTGAAAAACCGTGTAGATAAATTTGCTGAAAAAAAGATTATGTTTTATTAGTATGATAATTTTGTTTTTTTTGGTTGAAAAAGAAAAGCTTTAAATTGAGAATTATTTTATTTTAAATTTAATTTTTGTTAATATCATAAGAATAATGCCTTGTAAATTTCACCAACCTATAATTAATAATATAAATATTACTTAAATCTTTTTTTGGTCATGACCTACCAACCTAAGAAATTTATTTTGATATTGATTGGAGAAGGTGGTTAATTGTTATCAAAGACAGCAAATGATTATGTAAAATTACAAATAAGCCCTTATTCAGGTTTGAGAACAACCTAACCTAATCTATCGCACTTTAACAACCCGCTCACTTTAGTCTTACCCCTAACTCACTTAAGCGACACGTGTCATTTGGCATATCAGCACGAGTTGCATATTTTAATCTAACAAACCAGTCCGACGCAGAAATTGGAGTGCAATTAATTATGGTCTAATAGGCCCATTAAACAAATGAATCCGGATCATTTTTAATTTTTAATTAATTTGCCACGGTTTTTCTCGATATTTATGAGCACAGTAGTTATTTTATTTTCCGTTGCCGTTACCGTGAGTAGAAACGTCTCCGACTAATTGGTTCGATCCGTCTGGTAAATCGTTAGCCTGGGTTACGGTGCACGTGGATACAGAAATTGAAATGTGGGGACCATATTTGAATTTTAAGTACGGAACGAATAAAAATTGATGGGAATATCTCAGTTGAGTTGAGTGTGTAAAATATAGTAATGGAGACCCCGCACCACACGGTAATTATTTATTTAACTGCAGTAAAAGTGAATCTCCCAAACAGCCCCGAGTTTGAAAAGTTGAAAACGGATTCCCTTCCCTGAACATGGTAGTGCAACTAGGAAATCGTGTAAAAGAGAGAGAGAAATTTCAAGATTACAAGGGACAGATTTTTTATTACCAAAATCTTACCAACTATTAAATTTAAAGAGTTTTAATCTTATTTTAATAATTTAGGTTTTTTTTTTTTTTTTTAAATTACCAGCTCAATAGGTAACAAAAAAATATTAAATATATTAATTTGACACGAAAAATATATGTTCAAAATTATTCTAAAAAGACTTACTTTTCCAACTAACCAACTATTATAAATTCAAATTTTGATACAAATAATATAATAATTTAATAGTTAAAATTTTAGTGTGTTATATAAATTATGAGTTTAAATTTTATAAAAAATATTTTAACATTTGTATGCGTAGATATATATGTTACAACAATTATAGTATCGATGTGGGTATATGAAACAAGGGTAGATAGAGCACTAAGATCCAAGGCATAAATCACACGACTCATGTAACTGACACGATCAAAACAAAAATATGCGCGCGAGCGAGATTCCCATTTGGAGCATCCCACAAGGCCCATTACTGAAGCTGCTGCGGCATGACTGGTAATTAGAATTGCAAGTAATGCAATGCAATTTATATATATATATATATATATGATTTACAACTATTTTATTAGTCTAATGAAATTCTATTAAACATTAATACTTCTGTGTAAAAAGAAGTAGACAAATAGAACATTTTGAGGGCAGTGCTGCGTTGTTTGCATTTTCTGTTTGTGGCATAAAACGGTGGTCGTTTTGGTGGAAGCGGACATTTGAGGTAACATTCACAAAACTAGAGCTGCAGGATGCAGGGTAGTAGTTAAAGACGAGTAAACAGGGAAAAGAAGGAAGCTTGAAGGAGTAAATGATTGATTCTCTTTTTGAATGGGAGAGTTTCAAGTAAGAACAAAACGGCATCATTTCACACTATTCGGATTCGGAAAGGTTTTGAGACACAGACATTTTTATTAATGGAGATGACTATAAATTGCAACGTCAGTGGCTGCCAATTGTCAACTACGACCCTGACCCCCCATCTATCAACGTGGGCCATTCCCCTCTGCCAACAACAAGATTTGGATTATTTGATATTTTATTAAATTTTTAAAATTTAAACTTAGCAACCTTAATCTAGAATACAAATATCTAAATTGGCTTGATTTGATGTTTTTATTTTCTGATCAGTTAACAGTAAATTTCCCAAAAGGTGCAACTCTTTACTACTTCTGTTATACTCTTTGCAAGAATATCTGCATTTCTTTTTCCTTTTCCCTTCTTCCAACTTGGTGCTTCTAGCAGTCTAGATTGAAGAATTAGGAGTTATTTCTTATTGGAAAGCCTGTAAATTGAAATGTAAGCTTATGGCCGACAGACAAGATTAGATAAAATGAGGAGAAGAGACACAAAAGCAGGTGAGTTCATTCATATCCACGCTCATCATATCTATAGGATTATATATCCACCACAAGTTTTTAGAGTAGAAACACAAGTTTGCTAGAATTAGGAGAAACAGAACCTACTTATGGAGATGGAGGCCAACCGAAAAACCCTGCATCTTCAAGTCCTTCAAAAAACCTAAACTCAAGATCACCAATCCTCCCTTCATCATCCCAGAACTCTTCGTTCTCAAAATCTCCTTCTTCTCCCATTTCCTCAGCTAGAAATGCCCATGCTGGGTAATCAGAACTGTCCGAGTAATATTCTGAGCAATCATCCCAATCTATCATTTCATAATAGCCCTTGACAAGGGGACCCAACACCTTCAGTTTTGGGAACTTTTCATTCAGAAACTTGTCATCAAGTTTCACATCCCAGCAGCCTCTCAATTCGAGAAATTCGAGCTCTGGACAACTTGAGAGGATCTTCAGGACACCTTCAGTGCTGATACGCTGGTAGGCTACCTCAAGGCGCTTCAGCTTGGGCATTGAGTTGGCAATAGCATGAGCCTCATCATCTTGTGTTGACTTTCCAGCTGTGTCTAACGGATGCATGTTCCGACAGAGCTCAACAAGCAATTTACAATGCTTTCCAATAGTCTCCAATGCACACGGGCCAATTTTACAACAGTAGCTCAAATCCAAGTATGTGACAGTAGAAAGCCTCCCTGCAGTTTGTTCCACAATCGAATCACTGATTTCACTTCTTGGTAAACTCAGTGCCTGTAGGGAACCAGCACTTTGCAAACGCAGGATTTGGGAACAAAAGAAACTTGACATTAGCAACCTTTTCATGATTGAACAAATACCTCGTAGAAAAATCTTGAAGGTTGACTATTATCAACAAAAACTTGGGTTATATTTTGAACGAATGCACAAATTATGTAAAACTTGTCTACAAATTCACACTTACGAGCACATCTAGTTTTACTAGGAAATGATAAAAAAATCAAAGTTAAATGGAATCCTGTATCAAATTTGGATAGTTGTTCAAGTTCCGCTCAAACTCCATGTGGGCTTAATTACCATCTTCTTACCTAAATAAGAATTTGCAAATAAGTTCTATAAAATTTTTAAGATTGATTCCAACCATAGCCTTAATTACCTATATCAAATTTGGATAGTTGTTCAAGTTCCATCTGAATCCCACGTGAGGTTAATTACCATCTTAACTACGAATGAATTTGCAATAAATTCCATAAAATTTTAAGAATGATTCCAACTATAGCCTTAATCTAATCAACTCATTTCACAAGCACATAAGACCAATTTGTTAAGATTGACAACTTAGCTGATAATTAACGTAGTTCAAACGGAAAACAGTACTAAAAGTAGACATATTGGTTAATCCAATTAATGGGTTGATTATCATAAGGCTAAAAATTAGATAAGCTGCAAATTAGGAACCATTAATAAATATAACTGAAACTAATAGTCCTCAAACTGCGAAAACTGGAGCTTACTGTTGGGTGATGAAAGAGAAAATTGAGTCATTTTGCAGGCCAGAAACAGAGAGCTTGCGCAGGGAGCCAGAACTTCTCGTGATAAGCATTTGAAGCATCCTATCAAGGTGCTCGGGAGCACAGCAATTACTCCAACTCTCAATGTCTATCTCTTGCCAGCAATAAGGTCCTTTCACAGCTTTGTTCCATGACTTACAAACCCTGGGAACAACTGTCAAGACCTCTTCCAGACTTAAATGCCTAAAGATTAACCCCAAGGCATCAGGAATCAAATCATCCCACCGCCGAAAATCACTTCCATCTTCCATCAATTCTGCAATTTACAAACATATAGTGAACAGTCATTCTCTTCTCAAGCATCGCATAGAGTCGAATATATATATATAAACATACCCATTACAGATAACAGCATTTCGCAGCTAAATGGTAAGATTTATCAATGATCTCTTACAGATGGAGTAAGAAAATGATGATGCCAGAACAAGAGCCATAAAAATATACATTAGACTGCAGTTTAGGGGTACAATTAGATGTTAACAATGCAAGACCTAATTTCCCCATAAAAGAAAAAGAAACAAGAAAAAGAAAAGAAATTTCTCTCGCTCAGAATAACAAAGCAAGCGAGGGCCAAAAATTGTTGTTGGAAAATTAAGCAGAAGAATAAGGTATAATCTAGGAAAACAGACATAATAAAGGGCATTGTAGATCCAACAAAACTAGAGAGAAATATGCTTGGGGAGGTCAGTACTTACGATTTAAGTGAAGGAAAGAAGAAATATCACAAAGAAAAAGAAGTACGAGAAAAAGAGTATTTTAAGTATTCAAGAAATCATGCTCAAGAAAACGGAGAGAGAGAAAAAGAGACAGAGAGAAAGAGCAGAAGCCCACTTACCGCATGCAAATACTAAACAGAAACAGCAAAAAGAATACCCACCAAAAATGAAAAAGACCAGTCTAAATCTAGGCTTGGTTTCTAAATAAACATTACAAAGGAAAGCCAAAAGAAAATCCTTCTCTGAAGAATTTTCAGCGTGTGAGAAGGAGGGAACCAAAGCAGGTACCTCCACTAAAACTGAAGCTACCAAAAATGGGTAAAATCAGATTTTAACCACCTGCCCTGTAAACGACGCCAGCACGAGCAAAGAAAACAAATGGATTGTTGGGGAGGGGGATTTAAGAAAATACATACCGAAGAAAAAAGAAGACAGACTTTTCTTCGAAGTTCCTGCTTTCCTTTCTTCGGATTTGGATTATACAAAAGAGTCACCGGTTTATCCGCAAGAAAGCCAGGCGTCTAAGAGAGAGAAAGACAGACACAAACACAGACACACAGAGAAATAGAGAGGAATAGAGGGAGAAAGACAGAGAAAGATAAAACTTTAGCGCTATCCACCGACTTACCCGCAGACATCAATTGCTATCTACCCAACCACAATAGGAACAAAATACCGAGAGTAAAAACAGCGGGAGAGAGCTAAGGAATGAGGACAGATATGGGTTTTTCCCCAAAAGTGAAACCCATTAAAGAAAATACAGTAATTTGCACTCGACCTAATTGGGGTGAAGGAATGAAAATGGGTTGAGAAGAATAGTTGGGTAAAACGCTCTTACGGTGAAACAAACAAAGAAAGGTCAATAATGAGATGTGATAAAGGCAGATTTTAATACCCTTTTTATCTTTTGCTTTCCTGTGGATTATTTATGGGTTTCCGTGGAAAAAGGTTTGAACCTTGGACACGAGAGTAGCAACGCATTAGAGATATTTATTGGAGAAAGAGAGGAGGGATTTTGTTTTGGGAGTCACCGACACGAGGCGAAGGTTTAGTAGCAGACGGAAGAGGTGGCAAGAAGACCCATAAGCCAGGTATTAAAGGAAATTGTCGAGGTAGATGAGGTTTGAAAACTTTGAATTGAATTGAAATTCAACCTTCTGCTTCCCCTGTGTCCCCAATACGAACGACTTTCAGATGGGATCTTTAAATAAACGCATTAATCGAAATACTTGTCTAGGGAAATTATATTTCCAAGTCATTTCAAATTTTCAATACGGATTGATGCTTGTGTTCAGATCAAGGTTGTGAATTACTGTCGTTTTAAACGCTAAACATATGTTCGGGTAGTTAGAAGATCATATGGATTGATGCTTTAACAGTACAAAATCTCAAGTCCAGCCTTAACAAAAGACATCCATTATTCACAACAAAAGGTTTAACTTTTGTCGGCCTGTAAAACTCTTACCTATTACATCATTTTAAGATATTAGACTTTAACATGTACTTCAACAATTACCAGATGGCAACGATAATAAAGTGTCTTATTTCTTAATTAAATTTGAATCCGTACAATTAGTAATTTTAGTTTTAAGTAAATATTTCCTTTTAGTATAAGTTTATTGCATGGTTTTTTGGTTAAAAAAAAAATATATAGTTTTCTTTACCTAACAATTATAAATATCTGATTGAATTATAAAATATTTAATCAAAACATACGAAATGGATTATACTTTTTTTTCGAAACTGAATTTATATTGTAAAAGGAGTCAAAACTGAAGCATCCCTTGTAATTTACTCTAAAAAGACTTTAGCTTCCTTGATGTGCTTCCTACTCGTTTTTACTCATTGACAGAAAATGTAACACATCTATAATTTTAGTCAGTAGATTGTTTCTATCTACAGCCTCGAAGGCGAAAGAAGCAATAATTAGGAAAGAAACGACACCGTAGATAACAAAGGTTTTTCTCCCTCAATCGGAATGGTGGTTGGTGTTGGTGCAAGAAAAAGTGGAAAGTTAAAATATTTGGCCAAAGCTACTTATTCTCTGTAGCTAATCAATCTCCCTTGAAAGGAGACAAGGCACAGAGCTGGAAAATAATTGTGTCAACTACCAAACCTTAAAAGTTCGATTATTGAAAGGCCCAAGACTATATATACATATGAGGGGAGGAGGACAGAAATACAGGTGAGTTAGGTGGGATTGTGATGGATATCAGAGAGCAGCTGAAATGCAAATGGAAAAGAGGGCAGAATACCTGATAGTAACAGTATAGGTGCAGTGCAGAGATGGAATGGTAGGTATTACTATCTCAACACCCATTTTGCAATGTTGTTGTCCAACACTGGGCCATATGGAATTAGATCCTGCTCATCACTGCTCTGTTTCTGCTCAATAATGCTACATCGAAATAAGGGATTCTCTCTGTAAAGAAATTTTCTGAAATACTGAATTATTACACAACAAAAATTATTGAATCAGTATCCCTAAGTGTGCATAAACCTGCATGCCTATGTTCAATGAAAATATGACAGGAAGCTCATAATGCGACTTTATAAGGAAGGCAACCCAAAATTCTGGGTACATATATTTTCCACCCCACTCAATAGAAGACTGCTCGACTTCCATCGGATCTAAACATTTCACCAAATAAGAATCTGGTAGTGACATATAAATATGGCATGAACAAACAAGGGAACATATAACTCAATTTATGAAACAAGATGGGGGTACTTCCCAATAAACATCCGTTTATGCTCTTATGTGCAAGAAATCTAAGAATCATAATAAGTTCCCTTGCTCCTCCCTGTAGGTCTCAGTACAACTAACGTAACCAGCTACTCCTCCCTGTGGAAACACAGGAAAAATGAATCAGTAATATGAAACTTCAAGAATCATAATAAGTTCCGATGTACAGGAAGTGGCTAAACCTGCAAGCAGGATCAAAAACCATTAGTAGCACCGTATTGCTAAGAATCCCATAATTTCCAGGCACCTAAGAACATTTCTATCTTTACAAACTAAGAACGATTACTTCAAAATATTTACCATTGTAATGACCAATATGAGTACATCATTCAAAATGAAACAGAAGCAGCTAGAGAAGACTCTCAATTGATGAGCCTGAAAAAACCTGTGAATACACATCCCAACTCGTCTTTACAAAGAGAATATTGGGACTGCAGGAAAAAATAATGTGTTTAAAACAATAAGGTAATTTACCCACTTAAAGCAACTAAATTCTTATCTATTAAATAAATACGCAATTGGATAGAGTGCTGATTGAAAAAATAAATAATTATTTTTTGATAAAATTTTAATAAAAATATATATCCGTCATAAATATTTCATAACACATTAGTATGTATAACCTCAACTTCTAAGAAGATACCAAAAGAATAGTTGAGAAAATTTATTAATGTTTTTTGAAAAAAACTACAAAGTCAGGAACTGAGTGCTTATTTTCTAAGTTCCTAAAGTCATTTTTTGAGAAATTATGCCAAACATGAAGATGGTTAGATGTTTACGTGCGCCTATAGAGTAGGGTGCTCAAATCACTTACAAGTAGTAAATAAGCAATCACAAATACTCTCAAAGCCATATAAAACCCTCAAAGCTGCTTACAAGCAGTAGTGAACACTGATCCCCAATTAATGACTAAATTATGCCAATCTAGGACTGCTAAATAAAGATAACTAAGTCAAGAAGACAAATACATCAAGCTGGATATATTGCTCGCATAACAGCAGAAGTTACATAGGAAAAACATATAAGAAGTTTCAAATGAGGAGATCCTCCCAGTTATAGATGCACATTAGCGTTCACTAGCATAAACTCAATGAGTTTTCTCGACCAATTTCATTACATAGAAGACAAAACACCCCTGTAAAAGGATGAAGATTGATATCTGAATAAAATAATAAGAAACATAGAAGGAGAAGAGAGACCTGCTCCATAACAGGGACCATAAAACATTTAGTAAAACATACCGCAGATATGCAAAAGATGAGTAGTTATAATTAGTTTGATATATCTATAATCAAATATTTTTCCCTGTTTATGTAAAATGCGTCCGATTTATGAATTATTTGACAAAAGACAATTAATTAAACTAACTCGTATAGCTGTCCGACAGAAGATTTTGGACACAAGAAAGAGGTTATCTTGTGAAAGAAATAGATTAAGGTTCTAATGGAAGACATAAGAGCAGCCACTTACTCAGTAATGATCATCCCTCCAGAAGGTGTAACAACTAGCAAGTCCGCTCCTAAGGAGCCATTATTTTAAAAAAATTCCTATACTACAGAAGATGTCCTCCAATTCTGCATGAACGACCCAAAACTTGCTTCTAAACACAACTCCATGTCATCAACCAAGCACACCCATAATCCAATGAATCAACCAGTTCAAGCAGAGATCCTATACATACAAGATGTTTTTCATTC
>NW_019014656.1:1149177-1162877 GCF_000150535.2 Carica papaya | reverse complement strand
GAAATCAGTCAATTCAATATAGGAGCATGACAATTGGCATGTCCCTTACAGGTCTACACCAAATTAAAGTTGTTATCGTGCTTAAACACCAAAAACATCTCACCTATGTTTGAAATTTAATAAAGCTTCGTGGTTCTAATGATAGCTCTGACATAAAAAGGATTTTCCCACATAACTGGAGACTGAAATTTGAGTAGAGAGGAAATGTTCATCAATATAAGCATTTAAGATAGGCATGATATGTTAAATGTACGCAGCCCACAAATGAGATTTTACCTATGATATTAGATAATGTAAGGCAAACATAAGGATACAAAAATTTTGCACGCACAAGTCTCCTGACTCGCAGCTCTCCAAATTGAGGAACCGTCAAAACATAAATTCACCATTCCCTATGTCACGCTAAAGCCCAGAAAAACTCAAAAATCCTTACCTTCACATCAGAAACCAATACAGAAACCTTAAGGTGTTAAGCAATTCTTTATATCTTCTATTCTTTTAATTGAATATGTAGATTCTTGACCGCAGTAAAAGATGTTATTATGTTAAAATTCTGCTGAACTCAATTCCATCACATACTAAAAAAGCCCAAATTCATTCAATGAGAAACTATAAGGTGTCAAAACCCTTTTTTTCCTTCAAATGATTAAGCAAGCAAATAGATATATATGTTGATGAAATATATTATTTTCCAATCACTGTGACCAAATCCATCAGATATAGCAATGTACTTGATATGCAATTTAATCTGATTATGGTTTGGCATATCTTCAAAGACACAATTACCAAATACTAATATTTAACAACATACATTCGATAAGATTTCACAGAGGAAGGTTACCAGCACTAAAGTTGATTCTCAAAACAATATGTTTCTAACCATCACAGCACAAGCATCAAAGCTTGGCCAAACAGCTCTAACACATAAAACAAAAAAGCAAGCTTATCCAATGCTTTGATACTCTCAATAAAATCAAACAAAGGCAACTTAACAATGAAAAAAATCGTAAGAAACAAACATGGCTGTTAACGAATTGAGCACCCAGGGATATCATCATTGAGGACAGAACTCATACCACTTGATGAACGAGCCAAACAAAAAATGTTGCATAATGGGAACCTTCTCCAGCACCTCCACCTTGTACATCTTAAGCAACCCACTGTTAACCTTGTTCCAATTCGGCACACCACTAATATCATCCAGCAATGGTGAGTGCTCTGCGAACATTCCCTTCTTCACCTTCCTAATGAATGCAATGCAGGAAAGATACATGTACTCGTTGGAAAAATTATCCAAAATATCTTGATTGTGAACAGATTTTGGCTTCATATACTTGTGATCGATTAACTGCGAGCTCCCGAATATGAACGGCAAGAAATGATAGTCATCGAGCCCCCAAACCCCATGGGAACCGGCGGGTTCCAAGCAGTATACCAGTTGCAATTTCCTCATCAGTTCCAGATACTTGACAAAAATCCTAGCAACGACAGCCTGATAATCCTCCTCCTTGATGATCCCCATCCGGGCCAAACAGTAAAGCCAGGCGGCGAAATTAGTCTCATGCCCCGTGCCGTAATCGATCCTGCTAGAGTTCCCAAAACTATCCGTGAAATAAGGAACAATCTCCACCGTCGAGGGCTTAAGCTCGTCGGGGAGGAAGCCGAGCATGAGCCACCCGCTCTGATCGACGAGGCGTTCGTGCCAGGCCCGATAAGAAATGTTTCCGTATCGAGAGGATTGTTGCGCAGGCGGGATCTCGTCGATCCACCGGAGGAGGGTTTCAAGGACGTAGAGAATCGCAGAGACGGCGGAGGAGCAATCGCAAGGGTCGGAAATCTTATGGCCACGGATGGACTCGGAAAGCGAGACGATGAAACCGAGGAAGTTACGGCAGGCAGGAGACTCCTGGAACCGTCGAATGTCATCGGGGTTGTGGATCCTCTTGGAGGGGGCCTGGAACTGGTAAGGAGCTGAGACTGTGGGAACCCTCTGGGCCTGGGGAACAGGAGCGAGTATTATTGCCTGGGTATTATGGTTAGGCGGAAGATTGATGGCGGGGGCTCGGATAGGACGGTAGTTTGGCGGCGGGGAGATGCCGGGAAATCCGGTTGGTTGTTGCGGTGACGGATCATAGGTAGTAGGGCCACCGCAATTTCTGCAGCAAGAAGGGGCCCGGGCGTTTGCAGGTTGGGGTGGAGTTTTGGGAGAGTGTTGGTCTTCTGAGTGGTGGTCCTGGGGCGGTTCCATTTCTGAAAACAGGAGATGATGAAGACGACGACGAGAAAGCAAATTTAAATACGCACTTGGGAGTGAATTATGGACCTGATAGTTTCATACATAGAATCGCCTGATCCAATTCGAATACGGTCTCTGGGTTCAGAAATTTTTATTGGAACATCCAGCCCAAAATGAGGCCGTTTAATTATTTCAATGGGCTTAATCTTAGCCCAAAATCAGTCATCCGGTCTCTTCGTAAATTTTTTTCCAGAAAATGAAGGTGGTCTTTTTACATTAAGATAAATATTATAGCAAAATAATTCTCACAAGCTCCACATAGATACAACACATCACGTCACGAGTCCATTATTTTCCATCTTTTAACAATCACACGAGCGTTTTACACGTGGAAGACCGTGGGTCCCACATCGCAGGCAGTAAATACTTACGCCCGTTTAGGCCAATCGCGTTGTAGCTAGCTCCTGTCGTTTTGTCCACCAACACCGCTCCTGGATAACCCGGGTAGGCTCCGCTCCCGAAAATACCCGTGCACGCACTCACCGCCTCGAGGGGCGCGTCGGCTGGCCCTTGAAAGTATCCATTGTCAAACGGATTTGTCACCGTCCCCGCCAAAACTGTCGCCAAGTTAATAATCATGCCATCGACGCCAACGTCTCCGTCGGGGGAAACTAACGGCGGAGTCTGGGGCCCGTATATCGGCTGGTGAAAGGGCCACGCGCACTGGCCAGGGCACTGGCTCTCCGAGTTACCAACCCAAGCATAAGCGAACCTGCTCCGCGAGAGACCGCCCGACCCATGAGTCCCGCACCGGCTCATGCAGAATCCATCTACCGCCACGTCAGCGGAAGTCAATACGACGGTGATCGCACTGTGTGGATTTTCCCCAACCTCCGAAACCAAGCCTGCCAGCTGCGACGTCGTTTTAATATATTTTCCCAAAGGGTAGTTCTCAAGCAGGACTTGTTTCCCTACAACAACGGTCGCCGGACCTCCCCTGTAATTGGCCGTGGTTTTCCACCAATATGAGACAGACGGCGCCGTGGTTTCAACTTCGGAGCTGAGAGAGCGAAGAAAGTCGACGATTATGGAACGTTGGATGGGAGAGAACTTGCCGTACCAGACAAGATTAACGGTGATCTTGCCCTTCAAAAGAGGACCGTTGTGATACTTGAGGACAAGAGGCTGTTCCTCAACCAAAGCTGATGGACTTCTAGCAAAGGAAGGATCAAGAAAGAAACCCAGATAAGAAAACAATAGAATTAAAAATATTATAGAGCTAGCCATGAAAGAAGATGGCAATAAATTAACTGTACGACCGAATTCAGAAATTAGATAAGACGAAAGTTTTAGCTTCGTCACTCCGTGGGGTGGTGAAAGCGAGAAGTGATGGAAGAAATGAATTGGTGAATCGTATTTATAGGTGGTGGGGAGGGGGGGCGCGACGTGTAAGGTAAGCTTCGAAGAAGTGCTGAGTCACTGAGTGGGTTAATGGAGCATGAATTATAATTTCCAAGGAAAAAGGCCGGGGGTTGGGTTTGACTTTCTGTGGATAAGTGTCAAAGGCACTAGGATTTGATTGGGTGATTGTAGGAAGGGACCATTGGTGCTTAAGCGAAGGCTTTGCCCAAGGCAGGGATTTCTTTTGAGGTGTCTGATGTGATCAATGGTGTCCTAATGGGGGGACACTTACCTCTTCTCTTGTTTACAAGCTTATTATTTTTAGGCTGATAACAAATACTTCATTTTTAAGTTACTAATAGTATTTGAAATCGATTCATTAAAAAAAAAAACAAAAAAACAAAAAATAATTTCTTTACGATTTATTATTTAAACTTTTTTAAAATTTTTTGACAGAAATCGTAATTTCTTTAAAATTAAAACAATTAGTTTCTTGTTGAGAAATGCTAAGCAGTATAAATGAAGCGGGTAAGAAACTATAAATCCGCTTAATGCTAATAATTAATTTGGCTTAGAAAACTTGGCAATAAATATGGTTGTTTAGCAATTCAGAATAAATGGCCAGCCCGGAAACCACTCATTCAATTAATGCCAATAATATGCACGTTGACGTAGTGAAAGTCAATTCATTTCATTGTATTTTTCGAAAAAAATACCATTAATCTTTAAGAAAAATTTTAATTTAATAAAATAAAGTTTTACATGAAAATATTAACTTTATTTAAATTAATTACGCGTTCAATTAAAATTATATAATTTTTAATTTTTAGTATAACTTATCTATGTGTGTGCTTTCCAGCTTGTTCATTAAATTAATTAATTAGCATTGTGATAATTTACTTAAAGAATATATATATCTCATAGATGCTTCTACTGATAATTCTAGAAAAAGAGGTAAAGGGAAATCATTTTTCACTTTTTAAATTAGAAAAGACAATGCTATCTTCCCTATTCTTGCTTTAGCTTATTAAGTTCAAGACACTAATGAACAAATTAATTAATTAAAAATAATGATTAATCAATAAAACTCCATTTACATTTTTTTTATATGATATAAATCCAGCAAGAAGATGCTGCTGATCTCGAGGTAAAACATTAATGAAAAAGAAAATAATAATTAATGGTGGGATGCTCAGGTTTCAGAGGAAGGTAATGATGCTTGAATGGCTTTGTCTTAATTTATTAATATATTTTGTACATGATTATTCTCTTACATCAAGAACTTTGGTCTGATTAATTGCTGCATGCCATGATGTCAGTCCACGAATATGTACCTCCCCCACTATTATATAAAAAATATAAAAAAAAAAAAAAAATCGATCTTCGTCTTGTGGGTAGGTGTAGAAATACAATATTTTAATTTTATTTTTAAATTTTTTATAATTTTATAACTAAGTTTAAGAAAAGCAACATGGTATCTTTTGCTAGTATAGGAGATGAGATCAATGTAACTTTTAATTAATTAAAACTTTTAAACTCTCTCTCTATATATAATTATATTACTAGCAAAAGATGAACACGAATTGTAAATATAATTAATTATTAAGATAATTTAAAAAATTAATTAATTTTAAGAGAATAGTGGAAAATTTGAGAGCCATCTATTTTGGGGCAGCACCACTAGCAGCAAATACGGGGTAGTCGATGGGTAGTGGCAGAGGTTTGATTTTTGGGGACTGAGTGGGGAGGTGTGAACGAGACGACTTCACGTGTGGGCGGTCTTGGCGTTGAAGAAATGTTAGTGGTTCAGTGCGTGTTGGAGTTAGTGGACGGACGGTGGCTTCTTTCTGTGGCACCGCGTGGCTACCGTACGCCGCACAAATGCGGCCTGGGCGGGTGCGTCTTTTGTGCATGTTAGAATGGCATTATAATACAAAAATATTATGCGTTTTAAATTTAAATAATATGATTTAAATATACAATTTATTATTGATGAATTTACAATTAATTCACTTTGAAGGGTGGTATAATTTAGTAATTTTAATTAAATTAAGTTAAAATTTTAAATAAATTAATTATGAAATCGTAAAAAAAAAAATTATGTAAATAATAAAAATTAACCTCATTTTAAATTTAATATAAAATTAATTACGATAAGTATATTTTAATTAATTAAGATGGAAAATTAATCATTTTCACCCTTTATTAGTAATTGTTAAGAAATTGTTATTGGATTACCCTACGGGCAATTAAGAAAGGAGAATCAATAAATAGGCCCAAGAAATAGAACTCAATTTTTTCTATTGAATTTATAGTACAAAGAACAATTGAATGAAAGAATCTCTCCCATAATACGTATAAGATACACTCTCCATATATTTAGTTTTATATACTTTGCATTCCTATTGCATATATATATTATTTGACAATCCTCAGACCAAAGTAGAGCAAGTTGACGCAGCAGGGTCAAACAACGCTGGAACCAGATACTTCCTGCCACTGACGCCGTGAGCATTGTAGCTACCACCGGTAGCAGAGTCCACCAACAGCTCGCCAGCGTAGCCAGGGTAAGCGCCTTTGCCATAAATTCCCGGGCAAGCCGAAGCAGCTTCAAGCGGCGCCTCTTTTGGTCCCTGGAAGAAGCCGTTCCCAAATGGGTTGGTTGCAGTTCCAGCCAAGAGACTAGCCAAGTTCACCACCATTCCATCAAGACCCACGTCGTTGTTGGGCGCCACAAGTGGTGGGTTCTGTGGTCCATAGATGGGCTGGTGGAATGGCCAGGCGCATTGACCCGGACACTGAGTCTCCGAGTTGCCAACCCAGATGTAAGCGAATTTGGATCTTTTCCCACTGGCTGAACCAAGACCGGACCCATGAGTCCCACACCGGCTCATGCAGAAACCCTCGACAACCACATCCGCAGACGTCAGAACAACGTTGATGGCGTCCTTTTGCGCACCCTTTGAAGCCAGTTTTACAATCTGCTGAGTCGTAAGCGATTTGCCTAACGAGTAATTCTCATCCAAGATTTGTCTACCCATTGAGAGGACAAGATTAGAGGATCGTCTGTTCTTGTTCTTCGCGAGTTGGTAGTATCTCTCAATCTGTTTCCACCACGTAGCAACAGATGGCTGAGCTGTTGTTGACTTGCCGGCCGAGGTGAGTGAAGCAACAAAATCCAAAACAATCGCTCGTTGAGACGGCTTGAACTTGCCATACCAGATGAGATTTATGGAGATTTTTCCTCCAAGAAGAGGGCCGTTGTGATACTGAAACTGCAATGGCTGCTGGGTTTCACTGGACTCAACGAGTCGTCTCCCTTCGCATGAGTTGAACCCAATCAGAAGCACCGAAAACAAGAAAAGCAAACCGAGTTTATTGCAGGAAGAAAGAAAAGAGACCATCGCGAAGTAATAAACAGAAGAAGAGAATTATCAGATTAGATTGTTGTATGCGGGAAATGTGTCTTGTGTTTGATGAAGAAATAAGACTGAATCGACGAGATATATATAGCGCAAACAATAATGAGCAGTGAAGCAGCGTAAGGTTGACGAAAGTGCGGCAACTGGAGTCGGTGAAATTAGGCCAGACATCGATAATGAACAACGCGTTTTGTTGTTAAGAAGGAGACACGTCGAAGCTATCGCCAGCTTTCAAACCGAATCAATTAAAGAATTTAGCGTTACAGTGATTAGCCAGCTAAGGTGAATAGGACAAAATACGGAAACCGAAAAGGACAAAATTGAGAGAAATGGATGGGTGAGTCACTGAGTCACGTAAAACGCGTTTAAGGAATGTTTATCACAAACGCAATTATATGTAATGGGCCTGAGTTGGCGCGTGAGTTTATGAGACAAGAGGGATGAACATAGATTGGGAGATTATACGACCTGCGGTTTTGTCGGATTTATTTTTTGGTAATTACTTATTTTTATTATTAATTCTAAAAATAAAATGTGTGGAAAAACGTGTAATGTTGGTGGGTGGTGTGTGTAGGATATTTTGCAAAGATTTTTTAAAACTTCAACTGCACTTGATTTTTTTAATATTTTAGTATAAATTGATAAATTCATGAATACATTATACAAACTCATTAATCGTAGTATTAGAATAATTTGTAAAATGAAAACATACAGAAGTACAGCTTAATTTGTATTTATAATTTTTTATAAAAAACATATTAATTATTCAACTAACCAGTGTATTATGACAAATATTTTCATACATACACATATTTTATGTTATGATAAAAATATAACATAATGTAAAATAATATGCAAATGATAATATATAAAATATATTATCTTATATCAATGACTTATGATAAAAAAAAATATATAAACTAACTATTTAATTAAGTAACATATAACGAATTCTTTTTATATAAATATATATCTTATGTTACAACAAAAAAATAATTTAAAAAGAGAACATATTATGTGAATAAATTATTTTTAAAAAAATATTATTTAATGATTACTTAAAAATAACATTAATTCTAAAAAAATAAAATACGTAGAGAAACTGCAATGTGTGGGAGATTTTTTATACTCCACTTGATTTTATAATGTTTGAGTTTAAATTTATAAATTCATAAATAAGTTACACAAAATCTCAAATCATAATATACTCTAAAATAATTGGTAAACCAGAATATATATATATATATGAAATTACAGCTTAATTTGTATATATATACTAACCATCAATGAAGCAGTAAGTGATAAAATTTTTCGTTGTATGTTCTATCATTTCTTACCAATTCTAAACTTTTGAATTGATTATTCTAATTTATTATTTAAATTAGAATAATAAATTATTTATTAGAAAAATCACGTTTTAACAATTCCCTTTTTTTATCCCACTGGTTACTCGTTGATTTAGATTTATCCAATTTTGGATTAACCGGAAAAGAACGTTGTTCATCAATCATCAATTTAGATTTTCTTTTTTATCAGAAAGCAAACCAACGTAATTTGCTCTTCTATTATTGATTCGCATGGGCGAAACAAATCAAAAAAATCAAAGAATTACCATGTATATAAGCTACTAGAGACTAATCAATACATCATCTTCTACACCAGAGTCGAACAAGACGATGTGGAAGGATCATAAATAGCAGGAAGCAAGTATTTCCTCCCAGTGGAGCCATTGGCGTTGTAGCTAGCTCCAGTTGCAGAGTCCACCAACAGGTTCCCTGCATACCCAGGATAAGCCCCTTTGCCATAGACGCCTGGACAAGCCGACGCAGCTTCCAATGGAGCCTCGGCAGCGCCTTGATAGTAGCCACTGCCGAATGGGTTGGTCGCGGTCCCAGCCAAGAGACTGGCAAAATTGATCACCATTCCATCAAGACCCACATCGTTGTTGGGAGCCACCAAAGGCGGGGTCTGTGGCCCGTAGATGGGTTGGTGGAATGGCCAGGCGCATTGACCCGGACACTGAGTCTCGGAGTTACCAACCCAGATGTAAGCGAACTTGGAGACTTTCCCGTTACCTTGGCGGCCATTAATCGAGCTCAGAGCAGACCCGTGAGTCCCACATCGGCTCGAGCAAAACCCTTCAACAGTGACGTCGGAAGAGGTCAAAACGACATTAATGGCGTTTTTCTGCTCACCCTTCGATGCCAACTCAATGATTTGCCTGGTCGTGAGGGACTTCCCAAGCGAGTAGTCCTGGTGAATAATCTGCTTTCCCATGTAGAGGGAGAGAGCAGAAGAAGACTTCTTTAGGAGGTGGTAGTACTTTTCTGTGGTCTGCCACCACGTGGCAACCGAGGGTTGCTCTGTTTTCGACATTGAAGGTGAGAGAGAGTTAACAAAATCAGATATGATGGCCCTCTGGGAAGATTTGAACTTCCCATACCAAATGAGATTAACAGAAATTTTCCCGGAAAGAAGAGGGCCATTATGGTAGTGTAAAAGCTGAGATTGGTCTTGAACCAACTCACCCAGATTCCTAGCAGCTATAGAGATTTGAAACAGAGAAATGACAAAGAGAAGCTTCAGAAGAGTATATTGAGAGAGAAAAGAAGCCATTTCCAGAACAATGGAGGAAGCAGAAGAAGAAGAAGCGGAGAGCGGAGAGCGGAGAAAGGTAAAAAGCCGAGAGAGGTTTGTGATTTGAGACGGGAGTGACAGGGTATATATATAGGCATAAAAGGGGTTTAATTTCTGAGGTAGAATTTTAAGAGAAGGTGCGGAGAAATAGACAAAAAGGAAAGTGGGGGTTGGGTTTTGCCATTTCCGAGTTGCAACTCCGCCAGCAAGTAAAAGCTCCAAACTGCGTAGCCCATCTCGTTTCGGACGGGGTTTATCATCCACGCGCCAAATCCTAATGGAAGTAGTGCATGGAGCGTGAGAGGCAACCGAGGGAAAATCACGTGCAATAAAAGAGAAGGATTAGTACAGGTTGGCAATGAATTGACGAAAAGACCCTTGGTTATGTCAAAATATTGAATGCAAGCAAGCAAGATGGGGAAAGAACGTTGGGTGAGTACAGGCTGGAAAAGATAGTTATTGGGAAGCGTGGACTGGTCCAGCTGTGAGTCAGCGAGTGGGTGTGGGGATCCTAGGCGAAAGGCACGTGAGATGACGCGCTGACACACTAAAATGGTAGAGAAGAAAAACACGCAGTGCTCGTGAAGGGAGGGAAGGGACTTGAAATATATGTAAATAAATAAATAATTAATTATGATGAGCTGGATAAAGCTAGCAAATTTTAAAATTTAAAGACGACAGCTTTCGTTGGGCATCCTCAGCCTTTTTGGGCTTTTGTCCTCAAATAGAAAGGAGCCGCTGCGCCCCTTGGTGCTTAATTTGAATTTTCCTTTTGCCAAACTCTACCGTTACTTGTAATAAATAAATTAAAAATTTACGGTAAATATTCTATAAATAAAGTTAATGATTTATCTTTTAATTTTTTTTATTGTGATCTAAAAACACTCAAAACAACTTTGTTAACAAGTTTATAGTTAAAACTTTTTTATGGCAAAATTTTCCTAATTCTCTGGAAAATATTTGGAAACTATGTTATGTAATTCAATCTAATTAATTACTTGTTAATTGGGCTTGCACAAATTTATATTAACAACCAGTAATTAATATACCTTTGGTGAATATACATGAATGGTGCAAAATGCACATGCCTTTTTCTTAGATTGACAGAGATGCTTCACATATACAGTTAATTAATTACAAATTTATTATATAAATACAATGTATTTAAACAGACTGAATAAATACTCTGAAAATAGATAAATTATTAATTAATTAATGTTATCCATCACTTAGCTTACTATTCACGAGGCTTAATTTGTTATTTAATTAATCTAGACGAACGTATAATTTAATAGTTTGATATTATCCGCTAAACAGAGCCCTAAATTCCCCGATAAACAAAAGTCTGATGGGGAATTCTTGACTGCTCATAGCTGGCCTGTTTCATACTTGCAGACACATTAGTAAACTATGTGTATTTTTGTTTTCTAATTAAAATACTAACTAATAAGTGACTTAATAATTGATTTAAATTATGATTAATTATAATAAATAGGCAGATATTAATTCTTTAATCAAAACGAGCTAATAGAGTCGTATGATGGTAATACATAAACTTCCGACACCAAATTTTTCTTAAGCTAATATAAATCTTTTTTTTTTTTAATCTTATTTCTAGTGCATCAAAGAAATAGTAAAATGTTATGTTTTTTCTGTCCTAATTATAATTATTAAAATAAAATTGAATTAATTGTTTAAATGAGTTTGATTTATAATTTTTTTATAAATTATCAAAAAAATTGAATGCTAACAGTAATTTTCTTTTTTTTTTTAAAAAAAATATCACGTGTAACTCATTATTTATTTTGTAACATTAATTGCGATTTTATTATTAACAAATCCAAGAGCTGTATTTGATTGGATTTTTAGTTAGATATAGCATTTATTTATTTAGAGAATGAATAAGGGATTAGTGCATAATGTTTAATATTTATGTTCACATTGAAAACAATCAAATTATTCAAGTAAATATTTATACATATGATTTTTTTTATTATAAAAATTTTCGTAGTTATATATTAAATTATGATAGGTGTTACAGAGTAAGACATGTTGGTTTAATAAAATTATTCATAATTATTAAATTTATATTTCAAATTATTTATTTTTAATAATTTAATTTTAAATGTTGAAAATTAATTTACATGTTAAAATTGTGTTATACCCTGGAATTCTATAAATAAAGATCGAATTGTAGGACGAGTACTGATTACAATTCAACTATGATTTAATTATGATGTATAATTAAATCATAAATTTCACCCGTGAATCTTGAAAGTATGGGAAAAGACTGTTCCGCACGTGAGAGATTGCAAGTTCTCACGTGAGGGAAATATATACATGCTATTGGGAAGGTCGCAGATTATTCAGCTTGTCTGGAGGCTGATAAATTGGAGTCTTGATCCCCTACTTGCTAACATGGCCACTTTTTCTTTTTCTTTTTCAAATTTACTTGCACGAGTGCCTAGCTTTCTTACCCATTATTTTTTCAAAAAATTTTGCTTTTTATTTCTCTTATTAACAAAGATACTAAAAATAATAATTATTTAAAATAAAATTTACAGTATATCATATTAATTTATAAATTTACAAATTTAAATTCATGTTTACTTTTAAAGCTAAATAATTCCATCTAATATATATAGACATTGACTTGAATAATTACATATACATGAATGTATAACGTGGGACATGTAAAGAACACTGAACAGTCAGAAGAGCGATATCCAACAACAAGACAAGGGTGCAAACTTATCAAGGTTATCGTCCTCCTGCAAAATACAATCATCCCTTCCTGAAAATCGTTAAAGTTCTGCATATTTTTCGTTCTTTTGTGTTGATCATCTGTAAATGCTTCTTATTTTCTTGTGATGTGTGTAAGTCCATGAAGTCCTATAAAGAGTAGCCAAGCTCTATAAATTGGATGTATGATCATTACTGTTTAATCAATGAAGAAATAGCCCAAGTTGAGAATTGTCCAGCTTTTCCATCACAAACAAACCAAACAGTTTTCTTAACTTAGTATCAGAGCTTAGGTCATGGCATGAGAAAACAACAACTCCTCCATCTTTAACCCAACACCTCAAAAAATTCAAGTTTTTCTTACCAGCTCGATGAGCTCGGTGTGTGCCTTGAAACTCAATCACGATAACTATCTCATCTGGAAGAACCTGGTGCTCCCAATCATCAGACGAAACAAACTCGAAGGTTTTTTTATTGGTGCCAAATCTAGTCCATCGGAATACACAGAGAAAATAGTAGAAGGAAGCGATGAAGTCGAGACAACAATAAACTTAGAATTCGAAGACTGGTTTGCACAAGATCAAATGCCACTAGGATGGCTTTACAACTCGATTGAAACAAACACAGCCTCCAAGTTGATGTGGCACTCAACATCAAAACTCATATGGGATGCTATCCAAGACATGTTCGTAGTACAAACAAGAGCAAACATAATCTATTACAAGAGAGAATTTGTCAAAATGCAAAAGGGAGAACTTGAAGATGGAAAAATACTTAAAATCCATCAAAGTAATCACAGACAATCTTGCTTTGGCAAGACACTCTATAACACTCAATGATCTCACCTCTCAAGTCCTTGTCAATTTAAATTCTCCTGAATACAACCCACTAGTGTGTCAAATCACTGAGAAAGAGAGCATAATCTGGGTAGAGCTTCAATCGCGATTGTTCAATTACGAAAGATGACTATAACAACTTTACTCAACAATGGTCAACTTGAGTCTCGACGACCTTCAACAAACTTCTCCAGCTTCAAGAACAACAGAAACTATTAGAGCCCACCGTCTCAATCACCTAATAGAGGAGGATGACGAAAAAATAATTTCAACAGAGAAAGTTGCTATAACATCAAAAGAGGAGAAGAAGCGGCGACACTCCATACCAATATGTCAAGTGTATGGCAAAATTGGACACACTGGTGCTCATTACTACTATTGATATGACACAACTACATGGGACACTCTGAGACTCAGTATAGTATG
>NW_019014656.1:1126833-1139021 GCF_000150535.2 Carica papaya | reverse complement strand
TTCTTTCTGTCACATTCCAGATAAACAATGCATTCTTTTGGCCTCACAAAGAAGCCTCACGCAGTTCTTATTCCTTACCCGGCTCAAGGCCACATTAATCCTATGCTCAAATTTGCAAAGCTCCTACACACTCATGGATTTCATATCACCTTCGTCAACACTGAGTTTAACCATAAACGCTTGCTTAAATCCAGAGGTCCCAACTCTCTTGATGGCCTCCCTTCCTTCCGCTTCCACACCATTCCCGACGGACTCCCGCCGACCGATGTCGATGCCACCCAAGACGTACCCTCCCTCTGTGAATCAACCAGGAAGAACTGCTTAGCTCCCGTTAAGCAACTTCTCTATAAGCTCAATGATCCCTCTTCCAGCTCCGATAACCCTCCGGTAACTTGCATAGTTTCCGATGGAGTCATGAGCTTCGCCGTCGACGCAGCTGAAGAACTCGGCCTCCCCATCTTGCTGTTTTGGACACCTAGCGCTTGTGGCGTCTTGAGTTACCTTCATTACCGTCATCTTATTGAAAAGGGTTTGATACCTCTAAAAGGTAGGTGTATTGTTTATTTACAGTAATATTATATATGTTATATATGCAAATTAATTTAGTGTAACTTGGCTTTTGATTTGCAGATGAGAGTTATTTGAACAATGGGTACCTCGATACTGCTATACATTGGATACCAGGCATGAAGGATATCCGGTTGAAAGACCTGCCAAGCTTTATCAGGACAACTGATCCAAATTCCATCATGCTAGATTTTATTATGGGCGAGACAGAGCGAGCCAAAAGAGCTTCGGCAATTGTGTTAAACACGTTTGATGCCCTGGAGCACGATGTTTTAAGTGCACTGTCCCCGTTGCTGCCGCCTATTTATCCCATCGGCCCCTTGAACTTTCTAGTAAATCAGCTGGTCGATGATGAAACAAAACAGATAGGCTCAAACTTATGGAAGGAAGATCGCGGGTGTCTGCCATGGCTAGATTCTAAGGAAGCCAACTCGGTTGTTTACGTGAACTTTGGAAGCATAACAGTCATGACAACCAACCAACTCGTTGAGTTCGCTTGGGGGCTGGCGAACAGCAAGAAGACGTTCTTGTGGGTGATTAGACCTGATCTTGTCGTCGGCGATTCGGCCGTATTGCCGCCGGAGTTTGTGGAGGAGACTAAAGAGAGATGTTTTCTGGGCAGCTGGTGCCCGCAGGAAGAAGTTTCTAAGGCACCCATCAGTCGGCGGATTCTTGACGCATAGCGGGTGGAATTCGACCCATCGAGAGTATTCTGCGCCGGCGTTCCGATGATCTGCTGGCCATTTTTTGCAGAGCAGCAGACAAATTGCAGATACTGTTGCGAGAAATGGGGTATAGGCATGGAGATTAACAATGATGTAAAAGAGATGAAGTTTGAGAGCGTAGTTCGAGAGCTCATGGAAGGTGAGAAAGGAAAAGAGATGAAGAAGAATGCCATGGAGTGGAAGAGGATGGCGGAAGAGTCCACTTGTTCGTCTTGTGTGAAACTGAAGGCGATGATTGAAAAAATCCATCTACATCAAGATTAGGCTGTTGTTAACTAATTCATGTATTCCTGCTAATCGAAACTATTTTATTTCTACCTCTCTCGTAGTTTTTGTTGAATTTTTCGTATCAAATATTTTAATAATAAAACAAACTTTTACCTTAAATTCAATGCATTAGTTGATAATAGATTTTTTCTCTATAATAAAAAAATAATATCATTTTTAAAGAAGAATATATATAAGAAATTACTTTTGTTATTTAAAAAAATTCGAATCTGTTCATACATTATTTTTCCATTTAAATATTCTAAAAAATTTAAATTAATCTATTTTTCGTTTCGAATATTACTAGTAATTCCGTGCACCTATACAGGCTGGCCGATCACATTCTCGACGGTTCACCGGAACTAATGCAGTTGCAGAAATTAATTGCAGACAGGGAGAGAAGAATTGAATAATTAATATTTGCATGGGCAAAAATAAAATGTAAAGGGACAAAATTTGATTTGCCGCACGCACATCATTATTTGACAATAAATTTCTCTCACTGTATTATTAATATTTTTGTTTGATTTTACAAAAAACATAACTTTGAATTTGATTCTATGTTCTTTATGTCCTTGTTGTGAGTTTATTTCATACTTAATATATATGTGTATAATTTATTAATAAAAATACTCTATAACGTTCATGTATTAAAATATTATTATTTTTTTATTTTTAAAATTAAAATACATAATAAATTAAAGAAGATTTGACCTGTTTTCTATATCTCATTTATTTTCAAAATATAATATTTTTTTTGTTTTAAAATAATCTACTAGCTTGCTCCACCGCCACCCATGCCACTATCGCTAAGGATTGATTGATATCTCTCGTAATGAATGTTGTGATAAATCTCTTGCTTCGGCTTTAGTTGGCTCCTATTTCTACTTCTCTAGTGTTGTTTTCCCTATGTAGTGGGGTGTGAAGGACAACCGGCAACAATCGACTAAACAAGACAAGTGTGCCAACTTGTTTAGATCAGTGAAAGGTCCCAATCAGCATGCCAACTCATTCCACAGCTCCCAGACAAACACGCATGACCGACAACTAGAATACAATCGTCCTCCTAATAGAATAGAATCGTCTCTCACTGAAAACCGTTAAAGCTGCATATATTTTCTTATTTCTTCCGCTTTAATTGGTAATGAAAGTTTGTTGTTTTTCTGTGTTATTTTTGTGTTTTTCTTAAATCCCTGTAAAGAGCTGTTGAGCTCTATAAATGTATCATTCTCGCTAACAAAATCAGATGAATGAAAACCAAGTAATTGTGAATTGTCCAGCTTTTCATATCAACCAAGATAATTTGTTTTCTTAACTTGGTATTAGAGCTAGCAAATGACAGGAGAGAATATCAACTCCTCAACCTTCAACCCAACACCTCAAAAAATTCAAACTTTATCTAGCAGCTCAATGAGCTCTGTGTACTCTGAAACTCAATCACGATAACTATCTCATCTGAAAAAATTTAGTACTTCCAATCATAAGAGGAAACAAAGTCAAAGGTTTCCTCACTAGTGCCAAATCAAGCCCATCAGAATACACAGAAAGAATTGCAGAACGAAGCACTAAAGTCGAAATCATAATGAATCCAGAATTTGAAGACTGGTTTGCACAAGATCAGATGCTACTGGGTTGGCTTTACAGCTCGATTGAAACAAACATAGCCTCTACACTGATGGGATGGAATCCGGGATCTCTTCACAGTAAAAACACGAGAAAAATATAAATTCTTCCATCAAAACTCCTCTGGATGAATCCAGGATTTCTTCGCAGTAAAAACACGAGAAAATATAATTTATTACAAAAGAGAATTCGTTAAAATGCAAAAGAGAAACTTTAAGATGGAAAATACCTCAAATCCATCATAAAAATTATTGATAACCTTCCTCTAGCAGGACACCCTGTTACACTGGAAGATCTCACTTCTCAAGTTCTTGTTGGCTTAGATTCCTCTAAATACAACTCACTCATATGCCAAATCACGAAAAGAGATAGCATAAGTTAAGTCAAACTTCAATCTCGACTACTCAATTATGAAAGACCGTTAGAACAACAAAACACAACAACGGCCGCTCTAAACCTCAGACGTTCCTCATCACATTTTTCTAGCTTCAGGAACAACAGAACCCACCATAACTCACCTTCTCAATCGATTAACAGAAGAAGAAGATGCAACAACCCCTAAACAAAAGAGGTCTTCAACACACCAGAAGAGGAGTAAGACTCAGCGTTAACTCCAGACCAATCTGCCAAATGTGTGACAAAATTGGACACACTGTCACTCATTGTTATTATTGCTATGACAATAACAACATGGAACCATCCCAGAGAACTCCCCAAAGGCCTATCAAAGCTCAACCTTTTCGGCCACTCCCGAAGAAAACCTTGAAGATACACTTCAATATGTTGACAGTGGCGCTAATAACCATGTAACTGGAGATGCAAACATACTGTTGTCGAAGCCATAATATGAACGCAGTGAAAGTCTTATGATTGGAAATGTTGAGAAAATGCCTATCAAACATATCGGTAAGATAAACATCTACACTCCCAAAAACAGAAAATTAACCCTAAACAAAGTGCTACATGTACCAAAAATCAATAAGAATTTACTAAGTGTTTCTCAACTTACCTCATCTAACAATGTTGAAGTTATCTTTAACTTATCCTCTTATTTTGTGAAGGACAAAGCCACAGGCAAGGTGCGACTACTAGGGAAGCTTAAAGACAGTTTATACTGCTTGGACTCCTTAAGACCAACTTTTCTTTATCATCCTCCCTGTCAAGCCTTGATCACTAGCAAAAACAACCAAACCTTTGAATCAAGAAAACTGATGTGGCATAGAAGACTCGGACATCCATCTTCAAAAACCTTATCTGTTTTCTTAAAAACATGTAATGAACCATTTAAGTTCAATGAAAACATCTTTTGTGATGTGTGTCAACTGGGTAAGTCCCATTTTCTTCCTTATTCTTTGTCTTTATCACATACAAAAACACCATTCGAAATTATTCATACTGATGTTAGGGGACCATCTGCTCTCCCTTCACCCTCTAGCCATAGATATTATGTAATTTTCATTGACGATTAAAATCGATTCACTTGGCTCTATCCACTGAAATAAAAATCAGAAGTTTTTCAGGCCTTTACTCTGTTCAAACACCAAACAGAAACCCAGTTTGGAAAGAAAATAAAGTGTCTTCAATCAGATATAGGATGAGAATTCAATGGCCTGACGCAGACTCTTCAAAATAATGGAATTAAAATTAGATTCTCATATCTCCACTGATTTGCTATAAACGAACGAGTTGAAAGAAAACATCAGCATATAACCAAAATCGATCTCACCCTCCTTGCCGAGTCGGGTGTGCCATTGAAATATAGGCTTGATGCGTTTGAAACAACCGTATCTTTTATTAATAGAATGCCTATGCCAATCTTGAATCAGTCTTCGCCACTTGAAATGCTTTACCGTAAAAAACCTAACTACAAATAGCTAAAGATATTTAGATGTGTCTGTTTTCCTTGCCTATGACCATATCAGAATCATAAGCTCACCTTCTACTCAACAAAATGTGTTTTTCTTGGTTACAGTTCTCTACACAAAGGATATAAATGTCTCAACTCCACTGGCAAGATGTATGTATCCAGAAATGTTGTCTTCAGTGAACCTGAATTTCCCTATCACCATGGGTTCGTGAAAAAGCATCAACTTGAAACAGTCTGTAGAATCACATTACCTTTCTAGCTGAATATATCTTCCAACCCTACATCAGCCATTCATTTCCCAGGGAGTTAGAGCAGACAAGTCGTTGAAGAAACTGTAGCATCAACTTCCTCCCCTATGGCAAAGTCTCATCGCAACATTCACTAAGAGATCCTTCGACCATTAACAATTTATTGCAAGAAGAACCAGTGTCTTCTCTCAGTCAGAGCATAACACCATCAGATCAAGAAGAATAGAGAGTACAAGCCAAAAATACCCTGACAGAAGCTCTAAGACACCAGATGATGACCATAGCTCAAGTTGGGATATTTAGACCAAGGAACCTGCCACAAGACTTTCAATTATTCAAAGCAGTCATGGTAAGAAATCTTACAACACCTACTTTGATCATTGAAGTAACCATAATTCCCCACTAAAAATTGGCCATGGAAGAAGAAATATCTGCCCTCAGGAACAATCAGACATGGAAGCTGGTTCCTCATCATCCAAAAATGAACCTAGTTGGCAACTAATGAGTTTACAAAATCAAGACCAATGCCGATGGAAGCTTCTAACGATGTAAAGCTAGACTAGTAGCAAATGATTTTCATCAAACACCTGGATAGACTTTCATTAAACATTCAACCCAGTAATTAAGGCATCAATGCTTCGAGTGATTCTGATTCTAACAGTAACAAACGGGTGGAGCGTCAAACAGCTGAATGTGAACAATGCCTTCCTAAATAGAGAATTAAGAGAGACGATTTTCATGAAGCAACCTGAAGGCTTCGAAGATCCCAAACACCCTAACTATGTTTGTCAACTCAACAAAGCTCTCTATGGACTCAAGCAAGCTCCAAGAGCATGGTTTGACAAGCTCAAATCATCACTGCTCGAATGGGGCTTTAAGAACTCACAAGTAGATACATCTCTATTTTTCTTCCTTATAAAGACAACTAAAGTGTTCATCCTAATCTATGTTGATGATATAGTTGTTACAGGGAACATATTAGAGATGATGCTAAGTGTCATCAACCAACTTCATAATTTATTTGCACTAAAAGATATTGAAGACATTCATCTCTTCCTCGGCATCGAAGTAACACGGGATGACACTGACATCTTCCTTACTCAAATAAAATACACTGAAGAACTCCTTGAAAGAGGCAACATGCACTTTGCTAAACCATGTTTGACACCGGCAGTAATCGACAACAACTTGTCCATTGGATAAGGAAAATAACTGAAAGATCTGACTCCCTATCAGAAAATGATAGAATCTTTTCAATATCTAACTCACACAAGGTCAGATATATCGTTTATTGTCAACAAACTTAGACAATTCATGCAAAAACTAAGTGATCTTCACATGAAAGCCTTGAAAAGAGTTCTTCGATATCTAAAAGGAACAAGTGATGTCAGTCTCCACATTAAACCCAGCGACATACTAAACATTGTTGGGTATTCGGATGCTAACTAGGCCTATTTGAAGGATGATTGTCGCTCGACCTCGGGTTACTGCATCTATCTTGGAGAGAATTTGATCTCTTGGAGTTCAAAGAAGCAGAATGTTGTATCAAGGTCAAGTGTCGAATCTGAGTAAGGGGCCTTGGCTCACCTATCTTGTGAAATCACATGGCTGGAGTCTTTACTTAAAGAGATAAACATCAACACTCCACAAACTCCAATAGCTTGATGCGATAATATGAGTGCCACAGCTCTTGCAGACAATCCTGTTTTCAATTCACGAACCAAACATATTGAAGTTGATGTTCACTTCATTCACGACAAAGTGACAACAGGAGCTCTCGATATTAAATATGTGCCCTTATATGATCATACCGTCGATTGCTTCACCGAGGCCCTGTCACAAGCACAGATTAAGTATTTTAGGGAAAAACTTGGACTGGTTCATCGACCGCTTCCCTTGACAAGTTTGAGGGGGGATGTGATGAACAACTTGCAACAGTCGACTCAATAAGACAAGTGTGCCAACTTGTCAAGATCAACGAAAGGTCCCAATCAGCATGCAACTCATCCCACAGCTCCCAGAAAAACATGCATGGCCGAAAACTGGAATGCAATCGTCCTCCTGATAGAACAGAATCGTCCCTCACTGAAAATCGTTAAAGCTGCATATATTTTTTGGTTTCTTCAGCGTTAATTGGCAGTGAAAGTTGAGCTCTATAAATGTATCACTCTCGTTAACAAAATCAGATGAATGAAAACCAAGAAGCTGTGAATTGTCCAACTTTTCGTATCAACCAAGATAATCTATTTTCTTAACTTGGGGAACTGTCGGGGTGACGTTGAAGGGACTCTTTCTTGGATTTCGTCTCTATTTTTTGAAACTTGTTTTATTCTCTGACTGTTTTTTTTTTTTTTGTGATGGATGTTATTTTTCTCTATAACTTGTGTGGTTTTATCAAATTTTTTATGCTTGTTTTTGCTCTTAAGTTGCTTTTTTGTGGCAGATTTTATTTTTTGCTAATGTCTCTACCCCTTTTATATAGAGTCATTATCTCTTATTTATCTTTAATTTCATCCATCGTTTTTTATTAAGTTAAATATAAAACACTTACAACAATACTCTGAAAATATTAAAAGAATATCGATAAATGAGAAGATTATGTATGAATCCACGTAAACGAGAATGAAAAGTAAATTTTCTAAGGTTAGGGATGCAATAGAGCTTACGATTAAATCCAAATTTTGATGTCATGGTAGATAAAAAGTTTACCACGCGAAGTGAGCAAAAATCTAAGGGAAATTGAATAAAAACAGAAGCAACACAAATAAATATTGCTGTCTTATAGATTTAATTTGGTTAAAAGTAAACTTGAGAAAACCGTAATAATCTCATTTTTATCTTATATTAATTTTGTTTTTTTTATAAGGTCAAAAAGAGATTATGGAGCAGTTGTAATATTATTTAAAAATTTTGAAAACTCGTGTCAGTGATTTGATTTGAATGATTATAAAATTTTTGTAGCAGCTTATAACCATTAATGACATTCTTTAATTATATGTTTGAAACTTAATGCAGCCATTAAATGGGAGCTACAGGATTAAAAATCTTACATATGTATATATATATATATATATATATATATATATATATGTTCATTTGTTTGATCAGCAACATTGCAAAAGGATGTTGGCATTCCAATAAATTGGCTTTAATAATGCACGTCTACTTCCCGGCTAATTTGATTAATATAATTATTAATTACATCATCTTTAAAAAAAATTAATTCACACACACACACACACAAGTTTTTATTAATAAATATATTGTGAAATTATTTATTATTATGATTATAAATAATTTATTAATACTGTAATTTCTGATAATGCAAAATCGTATTTTATTAGTTATTTTTTGCTTTACATCATAATAAAGAGTGAATTTAATTGGTATCATGGATATGTTTTATATATTATATTTTATTAGAAAAAGACAAATATAAAACATCGAATGTTTGTTCTCATTTTTATCTAAATATATATATATATATGTATATATAGCTGAAATTATATACGATATAAATAAGTAAGAACAAGAATTCATAAATAAATATGTAATGGAAAAATAATTGAATGTGATTTTATTTTTATGTTATAAATCGTAAAACTTGTATCTCTTGATTTTTCATTTAAGATTAAATAATTAATCCATGCAAATGATATTTTATGTCTTATCTAATTTGTCGCTTCTAACCCGAGAGGTGTGGGATGGCTTTCGTGTTCAGGCCCATTATATAGAGTCCATGCATTTAAAGCTAATTACTCTGTCATTGTCACTACTGGGCCAACGCTTTTTGACAAACATAACATAAATAAATATATGCATGCGGAACAGGAATGTTAAATAAGCAAATACTCTGCAAATCGCTAATTAATTAATGTTATCAATCACTTAGCTTACTATTCACGAGGCTTAATTTGTTATTTAATTAATCTAAGACGAATGTATAATTTAATAGTTTGGTATTATTCACTAAACAGAGCACTAAATTCCCCGATAAACAAAAATTGGTACAATATTCACACTTTCTTTTACGTTGGACCAAAGTAAGAAAGAAAAACAGAAAACTTTTTAATTTGATTTTTCTACAAAATTCGTACTTTCTTTTTATCTCATCTCATTATATTTCATAAATGGTATAAAAAAAAAATTAAAACTAATATTACATATTATTATTTTTCAAAAATATTCAATAAAATCATAAAATTTACAAGAAAAAAAAAATAGTATATCCATTCTCTAAATTATCATATTATTCCCAGAAGAAAAATGATTAGGTGTTCTGCTTATGAAAGTACTCAGGCAACATTGGAAGCCCGTCTGAGTTGGGGAATTTCTTCCTGCGGTTCGTCCGTGCCGCATATATAAATAATATATATATATATATATATCAAGCCTCAACTCATCTTCTAAACCATTTCTATTTCGTGCCTCACACGACCTCGCTCTGAGTATCAAAAGAGAGCATAGCCAGGGATACAATGGATTCTGCAGGGTTCACACAAAAATCCCATGCAGTTTGCATCCCTTACCCAGCTCAAGGCCACGTAACTCCCATGCTAAACTTAGCAAAGCTCTTACACAGCCGTGGCTTCCATGTCACTTTCGTCAACACTGAGTTTAACCATAACCGCTTGCTTAAATCCAGAGGCCCAGACTCTCTCGACAGCCTCCCTTCCTTCCGCTTCCAGACAATTCCCGACGGACTCCCGCCGAGTGACGTCGACGCCACCCAAGACATACCCTCTCTTTGCAAATCTACCAGCAAGACCTGCTCACCTCACTTTAAACAACTTCTCCACAAACTCAACCACTCCGATGGTATTCCTGTCACCTGCATAGTTTCCGATGGAATCATGAGCTTCGCCGTCGACGCAGCTGAAGAACTCGGCCTCCCCATCTTGCTGTTTTGGACACCTAGCGCTTGTGGCGTCTTGAGTTACCTTCATTACCGTCATCTTATTGAAAAGGGTTTGATACCTCTAAAAGGTAGGTGTATTGTTTATTTACAGTAATATTATATATGTTATATATGCAAATTAATTTAGTGTAACTTGGCTTTTGATTTGCAGATGAGAGTTATTTGAACAATGGGTACCTCGATACTGCTATACATTGGATACCAGGCATGAAGGATATCCGGTTGAAAGACCTGCCAAGTTTTATCAGGACAACTGATCCAAATTCCATCATGCTAGATTTTATTATGGGTGAGACAGATCGAGCCAAAAGAGCTTCAGCAATTGTGTTAAACACGTTTGATGCCCTGGAGCACGATGTTTTAAGTGCACTGTCCCCGTTGCTGCCGCCTATTTATCCCATCGGCCCCTTGAACTTTCTAGCAAATCAGCTGGTCGATGATGAAACAAAACAGATAGGCTCAAACTTATGGAAGGAAGATCGCGAGTGTCTGCCATGGCTAGATTCTAAAGAAGCCAACTCGGTTGTGTACGTGAACTTTGGAAGCATAACAGTCGTGACAACCAACCAACTCGTTGAGTTCGCTTGGGGGCTGGCGAACAGCAAGAAGACGTTCTTGTGGGTGATTAGACCTGATCTTGTCGTCGGCGATTCGGCCGTATTGCCGCCGGAGTTTGTGGAGGAGACTAAAGAGAGATGTTTGCTGGGCAGCTGGTGCCCGCAGGAAGAAGTTCTAAGGCACCCATCAATCGGCGGATTCTTGACGCATAGCGGGTGGAATTCGACCATCGAGAGTATCTGCGCGGGCGTCCCGATGATCTGCTGGCCATTTTTTGCAGAGCAGCAGACAAATTGCAGATACTGTTGCGAGAAATGGGGTATAGGCATGGAGATTAACAGTGATGTAAATAGAGACGAAGTTGAGAGTCTGGTTCGAGAGCTCATGGAAGGTGAGAAAGGAAAAGAGATGAAGAAGAATGCCATGGAGTGGAAGAGGATGGCGGAAGGGGCCACTTGTTCGTCTTGTGTGAACTTGAAGGCGATGATTAGCAAAATCCTTCTACATCAAGATTAGGCTGTTTGTTAACTAATTATTTCATGCGTTCCTGCTAATCGAAACTATTTTATTTCTACCTCTCTCCCAGTTTTTGTTGAATAATGTTTTAAATAAAACAAAACTAACTAGCTTAAATTCAATGCATTTTGTTGATAATCTATACTCAAAAAAAAAATGCTTAAGATTTTCTCTTTAATTAAAAAAAAAAAAATTGAATTATTTGCTGATCAGATTGATGGTTTGATTTGAGTTTTTGTTTTTGTTTTGAATTATTGAATTATTGAATCAAGGATAGACGTACAATCCCAATATCTGGAACTTTTTTCTCATTTTGTCTTTGTCTCCTATTTTTACTTTTCACCATAAAAAAAAAAAAAAAAAAAAAAAGGACAAACGGTAACTATTAATGATTTTAACTCAGTTTGTTTGGTTGTTGCTCATAATAATATTAGGGGGGGGGGGGGGGGGGAGATAAGCATCAAGAATTTGAAAATTTTGAAAGATCGTGTTAGTGACGAGGTTTCAATAATTAAAAGGTTTAGGAAAAATGTCGTAGAACCTTTGTGTTGTGGTTTAACCATTCATGGTTTATTCTTTAATTACGTAATTTGGAATTCAATGCACCCCGTCAAAAGAAGAGGGAGAGAACTAAAAATCCCGTTAGATTATTTTGTAATTATACATTTTGGACTTCCCCGCCAATTTGATTAAGACTTCCACTTAGGCTAATATAATATATTATTAATTAATTATCTTTAAAAAAAAATAGTAATTCACACACACACACACGTTTTTATCAATATATGTATGATGTAATGACTTAAATTATTTGTTATTATGTTTATAAATTATTTATTAATATTGTAATAATGCGAGATATAAATTTTATGCCAACGATTCAATTATTCGTATAATAT
>NW_019014656.1:1103025-1126811 GCF_000150535.2 Carica papaya | reverse complement strand
AATTATGTAATGAAATTTTTAATTTAATTTATAGGTTTTACATCAAGATGAGAATCATGATAATGAGAGTAAAATTTTTTACGATTTAATTTAAAATATTCTTATTAATTATATCATTAAAATATGATATTAATGATCCGATAAGAATAATATATATGTGATAGTTTTTATAAAATAAAAAGTAATTGATCTCGTTAACTAAATCACATATATATATATATAATCATTGAACCGATCCGATTAAAAATTTCTAATGGTTAATATTATTTTAAACTGTCAATACATTATTTTGTTATTTTGATGATACGTAATAATTTTTTTAAATATGAGATCATCATAAGAAATTAACAAATCATTTATTATACTTTGTTTCTGAATACCTATAGTCATAGAACTGTAATGATTAAATACTCTTATACCAAAGTTGAAAAGATATTGAATGTGATTAAATACTTATAGAATTAATGATTGATCAAAACCAACTTTGGTTAATAAGTTTAAGTTTTATGTTATCATTTATTATCGAGACTAAATTAAGAGAAAGAATAAAAAAAAAAATTTATGTCATTCATTAGTAAATTATAATTAATATGAAATATAATTGGTAACCTATTGGAATTTGACAATTAAATCATATTTTAGCGTTAACCCGAAATAATAATAACGAAAGAAAATATTACATATTTCTTTAGAGTAATTGTACATTTAATGTTATTCGATCGTTGAGAAATATTGTTAAACATCAACATTAATTAGTGAATTGGTTTGACCAATTTGCTATCGATTAAGTATTGAATCTATGAGATCGTATACTAGCGAGTGTTCTGACTTTTGTTAAATAAATTAATTATTTTAATTATTTAAAAATTAAATTATAAAATTTATTTAATTAAATAAATAAATTTTTGTGTTTAAATAAAATATTATTATATTTTTACTGGCATCGATGATATAATTAATGTTGGAGACAAATTGAATTTTTTTTATTTTTTAAATAAAAAATTAATATTTATATTTTTTGTTATTATATTATTAATATAATAATATAATATGTGTAACTACTATAATGATTGATATTATTATAAAATTTAATTTAAAATTAAATTAATTTATAAAATTATTTTATTAAATAATAATAATTTAAAAAAAAGAAACATATATATATATATGAGATTTATATGTATATGATTGGGTGTTAAAAAGAAAAATAAAAAAAAAAGGTAGATTAGTTCAATTTGATTTGGAATTCTGCAGGAAGAGTCCAAAAACAATATCACCACCCACCGACCAAAAACAAAATCGAGGAATTTTTCTGTTAAATACATATATTATTCAACTTGTTTATGAGTTTTGTTAATTAAATAATTGAATAACGAAAGTTAATTTCAGTGTGAATAGGAATAGAGTATTCGTATTTTTAAATAATTTTAATTTAAAAATTTGTTGTGATGTATATTTTAAATCAGATTAAATTATTTTATATTTTTCATTGCATATTATAATTCTTCATCAAAATCATAAGAAAATGGATTTATTCAGTTAGTTATTTCCGCTTTACATCATAAAAAAGAGTGATTTTATTCGTATTATTGACAAATTTATATATTATATTTTATTTAGAAAAACAATGTAAAACAACGAATGTTAGTAGTGGGAACCCAAACCGGTCCAAGAATTACTAAATTAATCAAATGTAAGTTAATATTATATATATATATATATATATAGCTGAAATTATATACAACACAAATAGGTACGAACAAATAATTGATAAACGAAAATACACGGGAAAAATAATTGAATGTTATTCTATTTTTATGTTATAAATCAACAAAGTTGGTATCTCTCGATTTCCTCATTTAAGAATAAATAAATTAATCCATGCAAACGATAACAGTATCTATCCCTGCCCAACATCCTAATGGGCTACATCCCCAAAGGGGCGGTCTAAAAACAATACAATACTGGGCCTTAAAGCAGTTTCATGTTTAGGCCTATTTAAAAAGCCCATTACTGTCTCATGGTAACTACTGGGAGCCAACGCTTTGGACAAACATAGCATATATAAAGATTATTCATATATATATATATATAGAAGCAAGTGCGTTATAATTATATATAAAATATATATTCATACAGAACCGTGGATATCTGGGAAAAAAAATATTATATGAGAGTTAAATTTTCTTTCTTGACATCGTCATAATAATATAAATATCTGAACTAGTTTTTTTTCTAATAAAAAAATATAAATAAACTGAGGTTAGATGAGCTTCGTTTTGCTTGGTTAATTAGCATTAGATGCTTACAGACGAATTGTTCACAACTGAAAATCAAAATTGTTCTAACAAAATCAATTCCTAAATTTAGGGTAAAAGTTGCACAAATTAATTGATCACTTGACTCATCGAGCTACAAATAAAGAGATTAATAATTCAATTTACTATTTTTTCACTTTCATTTTTAGTGTAAAATATTATACATAAAGTTAAACCTAGATCAGTCCCGTTGATATGATCATAATCGAATTAACCTTCCGACCGGAGTTTTTTAAAAAAATATTAACGTGTAAAATTTTAATATTATGAATATATATTTGGGTTTCTTTTCAAGAATTGGTAGTCATATTAAAACGTAAGAATCTATACTTATATAGATGAATTAAGATTAAGCAAAAACTAAACCCCATTTGCATGCATGCACTTGAAAACACAGCAACGCGTAAATACTAATAGAATAGTGAGTTGGGAGAATTTGATGGGTTGATGTAAATTTAAGTGATCTAGAGAAGCAGAGAAGATGCCGTGTCCTCAAGCGATTCAAACGACGTCGAAGCAGGAAAAGGGGCATGTCCAGACCCAAATGCTTTGATATGATCTTTAAGCGATCTCTTGTGTTTGAAATCTGAGCCACACACACACGGCCAACGCTTACCGCAGTTCTTCTCGTGCGTCCTCCAGTCACCTTTCACCGCCAGCAACTTCCCACACTTGCGACACATGAACGATTTCAGCCCATGTTTTCTCTTGTAATGCGTCTGCAACGTCCGGAAATCCTTCAGCGGCTTTGCTCGCTGGTGCTCGATGTTGTTCTTGCACCCTTCTGCGCAGCAATAGCACGGTATCCCTAACATCGCCCGCGGCTGGCTTCCTTTCAATGAATCTGGCCCTTTTCTATATTGTGATCCGTGACCCCACATGTGCATCTGCATCCCATTTATCATACCATTGTAAATACATATATATAAGTGTAAAAGTTGTATATCATAGTGCATGCAGACCTGGAGATTATTGTAGCGGTTAAATGTTTTGAAGCAGACATGGCAGGAAAAATGAGTGAAGCCGATGAGTATTTGCTCGGCAGTTGGTATCCAATACTGACTAGCTGCTGTATAGTTTTTACTCTTTGAATCTGTATTAATGGTGGTTTGCTCAGAAAAGCAGTGATCTGGAAGGCCGATATGCAATGCCACGGTAACGTCCTCTTCTTCATCGGCATTGCTGTTGTATTCTTGAAGAGGAGGGTTTTCGTGGTGTTTTTTTTCTTGGGAACCAAACAAGTCCAGGGTGGGGAATAGATCAAGAGGCTCGATTACAGGCTTTGTTGAAGAAGCCGCGAGGAAACTGCATGAAATATCCAAAGGTTCCATTGCATGAAGACAAGAAGATGGAGAATTATGGGCAGACCGTAGGCTGTTGATTTTAATTTACTGCTTTATTTTATATAGCGAGTATTTAGGTAGCCTAGCCACATTGTTGGAGTGTAATGATGAGTTATATATATACATACATAATGTATATAGTTTGATCAATGTGACATGCCCTTAGAAAAATATATAGAGATGAGTGAGAGAGTTAAATGTATAGCTAGTAAGAGAGAGTGGTAGCGTAGAGGGTGGCTGGAGAATATTGTGGTTGGGTGAAAAGAACCTCTGCGAAGGGGGGTCATAAATTGGTTCTGTTGATTTTGGATATCTAATTTTAGGGCGTCCTTAAATTTTGTGGGGCATGAGCACCATGTTTGGAAAGAGTTGAATTGCAGGGGTGTTGAAATTTTATATATGTAGTCTGAATGTTTATCGTTTTTAACAGTCAACTCCCCCATTGACAATTCCAAGCAGAGAGAGAGAGAGCTTGTATTATTCAGACGTGAGATGATTATATTTCTTAATATACGTACATGTGTATACGTATTAGTGGATAGCTTTCATTTGTGTCTCTTGTCCAAATATTCCACAACCCTTTTACTTTTTGGTGCTGTATAGACTGTAAATAGCAAGACAATCTAGTGTAAGTTTCTTCTGGTGTGAGAAAACCAGGTTTCAGCTCCTGGTATAATAAATGCCCATTGAAATTTAAATACGTATTGAGAGAAATTCACTTAATTAGCCATGAAATAAGCTGGCATTCCCCATCTAAGAGTTGTTCCAAATGGTAAAAAATTATTGAATTGGAAAACTTTCAGTTTGCACCATATGTACAACTATTTACTGCTCAAATAATCTTAGTATAGTTACCATTGAATCTAAGAACTGGGTAAAACAATATGTATGTGCGTATACATGAGTGAGGTATGCTAATGGTGGAAAAATGATAACTCAACTACTCATGGAAGAAGAATTAATTCGGGCATGAGCTAATTTTTTCACGCAAACTTGCTTCTCGATTATTAGATCCTAGTTGCATTTGGCGCATACCCCATTTTCTTATTCCGCAGTTACCCAAAACTCAATACCTCCAAATCTTGGTATATGAGCACGTAATGCGATATAGGTTAAGTTCAGATTTGATAAGGTGGCGGGGAATTGAGATTTTCTGCCGAAAAGAAATTTGAAAGATAAAAACAGGTTTAGATTATATTTTGTTGAAAATGAAATGAGAAATTAAAAAAGTACATGAGTTATGTATGAACTAACAAAATTCTTAAAATTCCAAACGCATAAATTATATCTAAATTCAATTTATTAACTATAATTAAGTTTAATACATGAATTATTTATTTTTTTTATAAAAAAAATACAGTAATTATTATATTTCACAATTTACATTTAACTTAACTGTTTAATAAGAAGATAGTTTGAATATGTATGTTGAAAATTTCAAAATTATTATTTCCAACATCTTCACGGTAATTGGTCCTAGACGGGGCTTGGGAATCCAGTTACATTAGTAAAGAAAATAGATGGAAAAGAAAACAAAAATAGAAGCCCTAAAGTTGCGAGATTTGATTTTTGTCGTATTTTTTCAATCCTTCAATGTTCGTACAGAACAAAATATATATATATATATATATTAAAATCTAAATATTTAATAAGATGCTCAAAAAATAAATAAATTAATTATTAGGTTTCCGGATAATTAAATTAGATTAAATTTTAATTAAAAACAATTAAAATTGAAGAGATGAAAATTAATTAAGGAGATGTACAGTTGGGTTCTTCTATCTTTAGTTATGTGCACTGTCTGATGTATTCACTCCGCCTTCTGTTTCTCCAGATACTGTATGTTGTGGAGCCTGTGAATCTGATCATCAAAAAAATATAAACTCAACAAATTATTTTTTCTAAAAATAATCCTACTATAGAAACAATTAATTTAATTAATCGTAATTATTTACAGTGTTCAAAAATTTTAACCACACATAAAGCTTCTTCTAAATTGTAAGCTAGTACCACATGGTAGTCGACATAATGAATGTGACACGACAATTATAGTGACCGGTGAATTTGCTTCGATATTCGAAACAATAATATCTAACATCCCCTTTTTTTATTTTATTAATTAATTAATCCAATTAGACTGACTATACCAGGTAAATTCTTTCAGTTAAAAAATAAGATATAAACCACGCATACCAATAAATTATGTAAAAAAAAATTATTTAATTTATATAACATTTTTTATTTACAAAATTTAATTTTTATTTAAAAATATAATAAACTCCAACTTAATCAATATAATTCTATTGCTTAATACCATTTTTAAGTGTAAGCGTAGAAATAATTAATTAAATAAAAAATTAAAAAAAAAAAAAGCAAAAATGGCAGCGAAGTAACATGGGGAGGAATTGGAAGTGGGGCTTGAAGCAGTGGAGGAGGACTGTATTACACACACATCAAAACCACACACACTATTAAAACCAATACACCAATGCATGCTACTCTGTCATCACTTTTCCTTTGACCCATCATTTGGGTCATCCCCTACAGACAGCTCACACCACATGCTTCAGCTTCCCCTCGTGGCCCCTCGTCCTCTGCATATGCCCTCATTTATATTATCTCATTATAACTCTCTCTCACAAACACACGGACTATTAATCCTTCCTTCCTTACTCGTTATAGATATATATATTTGTGTGTGTGTACCTATACATGTAATGTGTATATATATACCTTTCGAAAAAATATGTACGTATTGTATATGCACGAGGAAGGTAAAGCGGAAAAGAAAATGTTAATGGTCAGAGTGTCGTAGTAATACTTACCAGAAGAAGGGGAGGGAAAGGGATGCCGAGTGAGTTGGAAGGGATGAGGAGGAGGAGGGAAGGAGGCCGCGGCAGTGGCGTCCGGCAATTGTGAAGAATAGTAGAGATAAGAAGGAGCGGGGGGGGTTAAACGCTGAGGTTGGTGGGGTGCAGGATAAGCTCCTCTGGGGGTGGGAGCTTGCAAAGAGTAGCCATAGTAATAAGGAGAGGCACCCATTGGGTTTGACGATGATGCTCCGTAAACTTGCTGATAGTACTGTGTCTGTTGAACTTGTGGGTTGTATACAGCCTGCATTTTACAGTGTCCCACCCATTACCCTTTTCTCATCACCTCTCTACAAAATCTTATATAGACATACGTATAGATATTCTACCAAAAAAGATATATAAAGAGAGAGATAACTAAAAAGAGATACTAACTTGGTGGTAGCCATAATCAGGAGTATAGGTTGTGTACCTGTACAAGCAGAATTCAATCAAAAAGAAGCTTAGTACACGACAGCTTTACGATATTTCTAAATAATATATATGCACGTAAAAACATAATGCATAGCAGTTAGATTACCATGTGTAGCACTGGCAGGATGAAGTCGCTATCATTTTTTTTATTTTTTATTTTTTTACAATATAAATTAGGAATTATTTACTTCGTTGTATGGAATTATTGAGAATTAAATTAGGAAAGTAAGGGTCAAAAGTCAAACTGAAACTTCTTCTTATTATTTTTTAGGGAAACTTGTTCTGTCTTTGCCAATTCATCAAATATGAGTAGGACCACAATAACCCAGCTGTCAACAACCCAGATTTTTAGAATCTTCTTCGCATCAGATTAATTAAATCAAGTACCAAAATTTTGCTGCATAACAATAATTTTTTTTTTTTTTTTTACTTGGAAAAAAATTATATTTGCATTCAATAATAAATGATGATTTAATTTACAGGAAACATTTACCTTATATTTTTTCTCGATTTACCTCAATGATTTCTACACATACATAAATATACAGATATATATATACATAGACATACATACATACATACATATATATATATGAACTGATATAATATTTGAAATTGGCTAGAAAAAGCAGAGTATTAAAATCGATCTGTAGGCTGTAGTATGCTTAATGGGGAGCCAATTTTATAACCTCATACATCAAAATCAATTAAATAAATAGGGACAGGACCACTATAATATTGCATTCATAGGGGCACCGCCGGTCCACAACCTACCTAGATACCTTAATATCACTTTTCTATTTGTTCATATCCACTAATCATCATTAATTATTTCCAACTATATACACAAAGAAAACTTATTTATTATACACATAATATTTATACAAAAATGTATAATAGTTTCCTATATATTGAACAAGGGGGTGGATTATGAGGGTGGGTTTATTTTAAATGGGACGTAAGTCGACCCATACATCAACACCAGGTGGGGCACGGTGTCGTATTGTTTCTTCCTATGCACATATAATACATTGTAAGGTCTTAGCAGCAGCCTTATAGAAGAGTATTATATATACGGCACGTTTCACGTACATCACTTTCCTTTTCTCTCATTTTTCCTTTTTCATTTCTTGGTTTCTCTGATAACTTATTGCTCATCTGTCAATTATATGATTGATTGTTTACAGGCTGATGCCAACTGTACTCATGAATACGAAACAGTATTTTAAAAACTAGACACTGTTATGGTATATATGCACCATATATATTTAGCATACTACACAAATATATGTATATATATAGATATACATTTAAATATATATAATCATTATGGCTTTGAAGAAATAAATTTAAAGAAAATGGTGTCGTACTGCTCACCCATAATAAGGTGCATAAATGAGAGGAGGAGCTGGTGGTGGTAATGGTCCTGCAACTCCTCTGTATGATGCTGCTCCACCTCCTTGATATGGAATACTCTGATAATTACCAACTTGGTTTCTTCCTGCAAAATTTTCATTCAAAATTTTCAGAATCATGATATATATATTATGATAAGAATATATATTGGTATGATTAAAGATGAATGAACCTCGAGGAGGCGATGGTCTAGGCCGACCAAGTGAAGCAATATTACAATTTGCTCTTCGTCCATCAATAACTGGGTTCGGGTCAGCACAAGCCCTTCTTGCCGATTCAGCATCACGAAATGTAACCTGAAAATAATTATCATATAGGAAGATCAAAAACAAAAGACGCTATATATTTAGGTATGTGTATATATATATATATATATGCGAACGTTTTACTTACAAATCCATAGCCTTTAGATTTGCCAGTGTTCTTGTCAGTGATGATAACAGCTTCAAGAATGTCACCAAACTGCTCAAAATACCTACGCATTTCCTCAGTCGGCGTCTCCCATGCCAGTCCCCCAACAAACACTTTGGTGAAAGTCGTGTCTCCAAACTGTGATCGGTAATGTGGATAATTAGCCATGGCGCCGCCGAAATATGATCATCCAAATTTGTTTCCTAAATCATTCAAATTGTTGAAAAGTTGACCAGCAAGACGAACGAGTCACTGAGCAATCAGCTACAATTCTTTTCTCTTCCATTGCCATCTGATTATCATTTTTCTGCTAAATGGGTTAGTTGACTCTACTGGTTGGCGTGTATCGGCTCCATGGACTTTCTGTTTAGCTGAAAAGAATGGTTGAAAGAGATGTTGAGATATTGTTGATTAAAAGAGAAAGAAAGATTTATGAGTAGCAGAAAGAGAGAGAGAGAGAGAGAGAGGGGCCGACAGGTGCAAACTCTAATTTGCTGTCAATGGAGAGGAGGGAAGGGTGGGCTTTGTAATGTCGAATGACAGCTGCGTGACTACGCACTTGAGTCTGTCTTCCCTGTCCGGGCATTCACATTAAACATTATATACACAACATAAATATATGCATGTATATATGTATGTATGTATACATTTATCTGTTTTAGTAGTTGGGTTTTGGGTGTTTATTTGTGTCTTCTTTGTAATTCAACTTTTCAGTTCTTCTAAATCCCATTATATGATAGAGTATTGCTGTTTTTGTTTTAATTTAAATTATTATTTTTTAATAATATATTATTATTATACGAGTAAAATTAAATAAAACGAGTGCGCGGGTGTGTTTATGATGCCCGTATACGGTGTAGACGCGCCAAGACTTTGTACTCTGTGTGGGGCCTTTGGTCACAGTCACGAATCAGGACCATATGATCCTCCTCATCATCATCGTGATCAACTTCCATAATTTACTTAATGGGACTTAGTTGACTAATTATTAAGAATTATCTTATTTGAATATAAACTAATTGATGTTAGAAGTATTTTTATATATAAGTAATTAATTACTTATTATTAATTCATATAGTTTTTAATACAATATACAATAAATAAAAATAGTATATCCAATGCATATACTAGTATTATAAATTCTAATTCAAATTTTTCATTAAAAAAAAATCTAATATATATTGTTAACTAAAATAATTTAACCATTCTAATAATTATTAAACATGTAACAATTAATAAATACTATAAAATGTATATATTAATTTAATTAATTAGTACTACTATTTGGATGATACATTATTTATTTTATAAAAATTTATAAAATTGAGTCCAACTGTATTTTTATACGTCATTATATTTTGTTATTATAGCTACGATTAATTTTGATGTATCACTTAATTATTAAATATATAAAATTTAATTCAAAAAAGTTATTGATATATTAATTAAATATATGTATAATAAATTAACTAGATAATTAAATTTATTATATATCATTAGTATATTTATATTCATTGAATCATTAAACATAATTAATCTTATAAATAACTAATATCTTTTTATGCGTTAACAGTTATACAAGATTATATACATATACGTGTATGTATATACACATACATATAAAGGATAGGATTACTCACAATTGTTTATTTTAGATGTTGAGGCTGTGTTACCAAATTGGGACTGTTGTATATGAGGTATGAGCTTTCATGATATTCCAACTGTAGATACCCACATGGGCGCACGTTCATGAGCAGAGCCCTCTAATCATTAGGGGTACAACAAGTAAGCCAACCAATCAGCAGACATCAATAATAATTAATTAATGTTAATTAGAGTAATTAATGAGTAAATGGAATACCGGAAGGTAGAGGAGAACCAAATTGATTAATTAGGATTCTCCCACTCCTCCTTTCACTATTGGAAATACACTGAAATATGTAATCCAGGAAAGTAAATTTTTTTTAAAAAAAAATAATAACAATTTAACAATTATTTAAAAAATAATAATAATAAATAAATAAATAAAAAGGGAGGGTTGTTGGGAGCGTTAGAGACGAGGAGGAGACAGCTAGAAGGGGAAAACTGTACAAGTCCGTGAACTGGCAACTCTTCTCCACGTGGGCTCCTTTCACTCCTTCACTGCCATCATTAGCTGGATTTCATCTCCAATTTCCTTTTTTTTTTTTTTTAATAAAAAACTTCCCCTTTCTATTATTTACTTTTCCATTTAAATTAAAAACAAAAATTATTTTCTATGGAAAAAGTGAAAAAATAAAAATAAAAAATAAAAAATCAATTAAATAATCTGCAACACATGATTCAAACGTTGCGAGCCCTGTACACTTATCTTGCATGTTCTCTATCCCTTTTCTCGTATAATGCGCTGGGTTGGCCCATCCCACCATCAATCATAATCTACTGCATCAACATATGTATGTCTCTCTGTGCGTGTGGGTATTTCTTTATATAAAGGTTAATATAATATATATATATATATATATCTCTCTGTGTGCTTGTGTATATGTATGTATGTATAGGTGCACGTAAATGCAGCTCATCTCCCACTTAAATCCTCACGAGAGATTCTTTCTACCATTTGCCTCCATTCCTTCTATTTAGCCAGCTACGTGGATGTCACCACTCAAACGTTGTAAGATCCACCGTCTGTGCCATTAGAATCTACATGTATCTACGATATATATATATATATATATATATGGGGTTCAATTTAAGAATTTAATATTCTCAAAAATTTGTTTTGTAGGACGCTTCTTTTTCCTTTATATATATAACATATGTTATTATGTTGTTTGTATAACCTCAATAAAAAAATTAATTGTAATTTATTAAAATTAATCCTTAAGCATTATACAAAATAAAAATTGCAGTAATTTTCTATCCAAATTTTATAAAGTGTATAAAAATATTTTATAATATGAGTTTAAAAACCGAAATATAAAAAAAAATAATAATAAGATATAATTATAACGTAAAAAATAATTCAGAGATAAAAATAAAATAATTTATCTTCGACTTTAAATTTCAAATTAAAGATAAATAGTTTGGTCCCTCAAAGCAACTGGGGTGGTGGCGCAGTTGGCTAGCGCGTAGGTCTCATAGCTCCGAGTTATCCTGAGGTCGAGAGTTCGAGCCTCTCTCACCCCATTTAACTTTTTCTGTTTTTTCATTCAATCCATTTTATGAGCCCCAAAAGAGTTGGTAATAACTAATAGCCCAAGAAATAATGGGCCAACAGCAGCGGAACGCACCCAATTGAAGGTCAATTTTGGGCCAGTTCTTCTTTATCAATCACTCGCATCTAATCGTCTTAGCCCAAAAAAACAACTACAAACCCTAAGTCTAAAGAGAATTCTAGTTGGGTCCATTCGTCTCTCTCTACTTTAAATTGGGCATGCTTCAGATTCCCTTATATAGGACCCAATAAAATATATACACTCGAATTTGTTCTATTGTATCAGAATTTTAACTTTGGCACATTGCAAGAAATTAAAATTTCCCTTTTACATCCAAGAAGAAATATTTTTTCACTAGTTTAATAAATTATATTTAAGAGAAGAGAATATATATATAAAAAGTAGAACGGATAAATGATTGAAATTATAAATGGTTTGTTTCGTGCATACGCATGTTTAGAACGTTTTTAGAGCGACAATTGTACATGGCATGCTGTTATTGCAATTAATGCCCTTTTCTCTAGCTAGTCTTTTTGACATTTTGTGCGAATTTGTCATTATTGCAATTAATTTATACTTTTCGTGATTTTATATATTTTATTAAATTAATTATTCAAATTTACCATAATTTATGAGCTATTGACAATCAAATTTAAATTTTATTAGATTTAATCTAATGCAATTTTATAGGTACAATAATATATTAAGATTTTAAATTGTAGATTGTTGATGGGTATGCATGGTGGGATAACCAAGAAGATTGGGTGACCGACCATTCATCCATATTCATGTAAATATAAACAATGATGGCCTCCTCACTCGTTTTTATTTATAAAGATTTACAGTCTATTTTTATCTATATCTCAAATAAACCTGTTTGTTTTTAATATTCCAATTTACTTAAATCAAAGGGATTTTAAACAAATATTTACTTCTTCTTTTTTTTTAACCCAGTGAAAATAAATCTCAAAGCGAATAGAAAAATTGCAGTTGAAAAAAAAAAGAAAAAAAAAAAAAGTAGTAATATAAATACATGTGGTGAATTAAGAAAACAAAAAAAGGGGATGCATTGAGTCATATGGTGTCCCATTCACTATTCATATGGGTCACTTGTCCTACAGAATATGAATTAATTATATACAATATAAATATGAAATAAAATATAAACTTGGCAATGTTGGATGGTTCGATATTTCATTTTCTAACTTGTCTTTTTTTTTTTTTTTTGGGGGGGGTGAATTATTAGGATAAGACTGCATAATAATAGGTTGGGGAGGTTTTGTAATCAAATCAAAATGGCAAGGGAATCAAAATTATGAAGTTGTTAATTAAAGGGTACGAGTTGAATTTTCAATTCCATATAACTGTCATAATTGCCGATATTTAATTCTTATTTTATAATAAAATTTAATTATAATAAATTAAATATTACATATCCACCCGTATTATTAATAATATTGAATTATAAGTGGGTTTCCTGCTAGGGGATGTGGAGAGGTCACATGCACCAAATCCATGATTGTTAAATAGAGAATGGATTTTTTTCTGAAGAACAGAAGCCCGATCTTCACCACCTCATACGATTATCTTAAACTCTGTTACTATATAATTTTTTTTTTTTTTATAATATAATTTTATTAAATACGTATATATATTTTTTAGATGTTAATATCTCGATTTTGTTGTAAGAATATGTGGCCGGTTATTTAATAGAAAATTTGTAATTTAATAAACACCTTATAATATTGAAACATAAATTGATAACTTGGTGTATACCCGTATTGTATTTTTACAAGGAAATCTGTAATAAAAAATAATATCTTCTCGTTCAATCCTATATTTTATAATTCATACAATTAATAGTTGTTATTCATAAGTGGGGAGGAAGGGAATGAATTTAAAGACCCAACTGTAATTACAAACTATAACACACCTTCTTGAAATTTATACAAATGATTATTTTGTACAATTTAGATACTAAAAACTATATAACATATTCAACAATGAAATTAGTATGTTGTGTTGGATGTGTACAAGTGATGGTGCAATGTGGGTCTGTGATCGTCCACCAAATGTTTACCTAAATTTCCACTACAATCCTTGTGGTTGGGGTGGGCTCGCTTTTCAATGGTGGGATAGCAGCTAATAAATAGGTATTGCGACTTCATCGTTTCTAATTTTTATGTTCACTGTAATATTAAAATTAAAAATTAGCTATTCGATTCGATAATAATAATAAATATATATATTTAATTAATTAATTTCATTATCTTGGTGGGCTTAAGGACAATGTTTAATTTTATACATCAATCTAATTTTTGATGGTTTTCAAATCAAACGATAATGACCAATAAATAACAAAAAGCTTGTTTTACTTGTTAAAATTTATGTGTCTCTTCTGAAAATAAAAATAAAATAAAACTAATATCTATAATTAATACTTTTAAATTAAATTATTTACAATTGAGGTTATAAATAGAGCTGTGATTAAGAAAAAAAAAAAAAAGTCAGCTTTGAGTTTTGTGACTTGTTTAAGTGTGTTCACACAAGACGCAGACACGCAGACAAAGCCGGTGGCTGCTGGGGCAGTGCTGTACAGATATGTGTGTATGTATATATATGTACACACATACAAGGGTAAGAAAAAAAAAAAAAAATAGATAAATAAAAGTTTCCAAAGTGGAGAGCATTAATTTTGTATATTATTAGAAATTTAATTTGTAATAAATAAAGGAGTTCATACTTGCTGCAGGATTCGATTTGTCACGAAAGCATTTTCGATAATTCTCATGTTATCATCTCTTTCAACAGTTTTCTAGATATATTAAAAAGATCCTAAACGACAACGTATTTGTTCTGGCTTCTTTTTTCTTTTTAAAAAATAAAATAAAGAAAAAAGCTTTTATTCACATTACACTAATAATTTATTAAAGTAAGAGTTTTGACTTTGTGTCTGTCTGCGGGACCATCGTGGTCTGGGCTCTACCTGATTACTCCGCCGCCCCCAACCCCTCCTCCACTCGGCAGTTTGGGCGATAATTATGAGTGATTAGTTAGATTTATTTCTCTAAAAGTCCTTCAATTTTCAATCGGTAGGTTTCGCTTCACCCCAAAATCATTTTTGATTGGACAAATAACAAAAGGGAAATTTACTATAATGTCATGGCATCAAATTAGAATATCTTTGTCTTGAGTAGGATTTGGAAATGCACATTAATACCTCAATTCAGTCGGTTTAATCAGTTTTTTTTAATACAAATTATTTGGGTTTTAATTTTTTTACTTTGAAAATTAAAATCTAATTTTTATTATACGTTATTAAAGTATATAATTTTAATATTATAATATAAATGAAGTATATACATTTAAAATCATATAAATCGGTCACATCAACAAGAAAACAAGTCGCATTACAGTTGGTCAACATTTTCCGAGAAAAAAAAAATAGTAGTTTGGATCTGATTATCTTTTTTTTTTTTTTAAATAATAATAATAATAAAGGAATGTAGAGGTCAAACGTCAAAGAATTTGGTGTAGGCAACGCAAATGGAGGGAAGATCGACTTCACATGAAACGTTTGGCCCGTGATTTATTTATTAATTATTTAATCATGTGCTTAGTTTAATGAACTCATTAATTAGAGGAACGCGGGAGTTAAATTGACGCAGTCAGTATTAATTACCCAATATCTTCAATAATGAATTTTATATTTATTATCTTCGTGAAATAATTTAAATTATAAACATAACCGCATAAATTATTGGTATTTTAAAAATATAAAATTAAAAAAAAAAAAAAAGATAATGACTGCTTTTATGGGCTGTATCAATTATAAAAGATGGAGAATAATGACTTTGGCCCACTTGCCAATTAACTTTTTATGTGCGTTATCATGTGAGAGGAAATGTGTACACCTAAGTGAAATTAATAATAATAATGTTTAGAACATGGACCACTGGAATCAAATGTTAATTCATCCTGACCAAATTGTTTCCAAAATTGGGCAAACTTCAATGAGGGAAAAAAAATTAAATAATGTTTTCAATTAATTAAAAATAAGAAGAAAATAGTGGGGAAGGAAGGAACCCACAAAGGGCAGCTTTTTGTAAGCATAGGTTAAAAACGACAGCGGCAGAGAGGTATTGTTTTATGGGTAAAACTAGCTTTGGGTACGGAGGTTAAATGTTGCCGCAATTTTTTTGATTTTGTCTGGGCAATGGGGCCTCCCCATTTGATTTTAATTGAACTGGGAGAAATGTGGCCCACGATGATAATATTATCATTTTAATTATAATAACATAAATAATATCATAATCTCACATTCAATCAGTTAGAATACCAATTTTTTTATTTATTAGTCTACTGGTATTCATGGGAGTCCATAAAAATATTTCTAGTACGCGTGAACCTTTATCCAATATTTTCAACTAATGGGTCGTCCTCATACCCCGTTCGGTATGAGTACTAAAAAATATCATCCCTCGATACTCCAATCTCGTATGAGGGTGGAACGAGTTGTCCTTATATCCCGTCTGGTATGAGTGCAAAAATATATCATCATTCAATATCCCGTCCGGTATGAGGGTGAAACGGATCGTCCCCATACCCCGTTCGGTATGAGCGCCCAAATACAAAATCTCAGTACTCCGTCCGGTATAAGAGTGAAACGGACCGTTCTCATACCCAGTCCAGTATGAACGCCAAAATACAAATTCTCGATACCCCATCCGGTATGAAGCAACGTTCACGGTATGATTTGTTATGTATCCGATCATTTCACCATCTCCCAGGATATCCAGTAAAGTTATTATTCATCAATTCACTTAATCAAATAATTTTTCGTTTACTTGTAAATAACGTAAAACAAATAATACATGCATTAAGAAAACACAATCGAAGCATCATACTAATTTCAGTGTATTATCATGCATTCAAAACTGTAAAATCAATCAATCAGTTAAACATGACAAACAGTAATAAATAACCAGTTCCAGTTCTATCAGTAACATTTAATTATCGATATTTTAAAATTACGCAAAATATCATATTATTTATAATTAAACTTCAATTTCATAACAGATAATAAGGTGATGAATTCTTACTCGAATCGATGTCTGAAATATTAAGCTTCCAGTTGCGCCTGCTGGCGATTCCCGGGTTCCTTGAATTTTTCTTTGGGGATTAAAACTCGCTCCAAATATCGGCGGCGGAGTTTTCCGGTGCAGCGGCTTCGCCAGCTCACATTCGCAGTTGGATGTTTTATTTCGGTCAACCTATAGAAAAAGAAATGATGATTACAATAGCGAAAAATTTACACGAAACGATAATCGCAAAGAGCCTCATCGAAGATAATTTTTGATTTTTTTCGCGACAGCGGCACCAGATTTTACCCGTAGTTTTCGGCTCATCCGCTAGTATTTTGCTCTAATTTGGCTATCGGATGTTCAAAATTAAATTTCGAGTAAATATCAATTTTTTTACTCTTTTGGCAGTTGGAAGTGAATCCGACACGATAGTGGGTGGCTGTCGGCTCCCTTCCTGGCGATTGGTTCTTATTCTCCCGTCGGATGGGGGGGGGGGGGGGGGGGAGGGGAGAGGGCTAGCGACTAGGGTTAGGGTCTGGTGCGAAGTGAAGTATTTATATCAGTTTTTTTTAATATGGGTCGTCCATCATATTTGATCTGGATCGTCCGATCGCATTTAAATAGGAAATGAATCTGAACCGTTCGTCGTGATTTGATTTGAACCGTACAATCGCGTTTAAATAAATAATGAATCTGGATTGTTCATAACGTTTAATCGCGATCGTCCAATCGCGCCTAATGAGGGAACATATCTGGACAGTCCACACGCGCGGGAATAAATCTTAACCGTTCGATCGCGAGCATGTAGATCGCCAGCGTGGCCTCCCACGTGGCACCGCATCAGCGTGCCTTGTCACGCGGCGGGTTCCGATTCATCGAGGTTGCTGACTTTGCGATCTTACGTGATACATTTTTTCTAAATTACATTTTGATCTCCAGTTTTCGATTTTTATTTCAAAAATACCATCAGAATCTAAATTTTTTCTAATTTTACTCAAGAATTATTTTCAATTTCATCATTCACCTATTTTTCTTCATTTAATTTTTACATTAAATACAAATTTATAAATTAAAAAATTAAATTTTATATATTAATTTTAAATTTTGTTAAAAAATTAATTAAGAGTATTACAATATGCCTATTTAAATTCATAGTAGTTTATAATACATATGTTAAAATAGTATCATATGCACGAGACTTTTTAGTAAGTTGAGCTCTGCATGGACTATTCCTCTGGAGTAGTCACCTATCAAGTCCACATTAGTATATATATATTTTTTGATAGATTATGGTATAATAAATTTTTTATTTATTCTATAAGATAATTAAATTTTATATTTTATTTATTATTTTTGTGCTAATTTAAAATTACTTGTCATTATGGATTATAATTCAATAATAAACTTACTTCACCAGTAACATACAAAATATTGTTATAAAAATTAAATAGAATTATGATTCCTCATTTCGTTTTATAAAACATTAAAAAGTTAACATTATAAGTTATATGGTATCTACTTAATAAATAAATAGAGATATTGAACATAAATAAAAAATATTTAAACAAAATAAAATTGATATATTTTTTTAAAAAGAAATTATATAATTTGTTAGATTTATTTTAAATACAACCTAAATTGTACCTGTAGCATCTTAAAATTATGTCGTCAAATTAAGTTTAAATGATATTGTGTACTTAAATTTAATTATAAGATGGCACATGTTCTAAATAAATTGATAATTTTGTATTTTTTAAATAAATTTTGAGTTAATCTAAAAATGGCTGTTTTAAAATTGCTATTACTGTGATTTTTTATATGTATTTTTAATAATTTTAACAAGAAATTATTAAATGAATATATATTAACTAAACACCATTAATACACTGACAAAAATTTCGTACTCACGTGTATAACTAGATTCTTTTGTTAAATCACACGACTCGCCAACTAAATTGATGAATTCTTTTTCCCGTATTAGTTTCAAAACCAAATTAATTTAATATAAAAAAACAAATAGAATTTTATTATTTTTCCGGGCGAAAATCAAAGTAGAAAACAACAAGTAATGGAATGGTTTAAATCGTTCAAATAAATTTCACTGTTTGTTTGGTAATCGTTTCTGGCCTACTTCCACTTCAATTTTTTATTTTTTAAAAAATAACTGGGACGGACCGAGAATGATCCGAGCCGTTAATTTCCAACAATGATCCCGGCCGTTCGTACACTCCACTGCCGTGTCAGTCTCCTCACTCCACACGTATACAGCATCAGCTCGTGACAATTCCGCCTGCAAACCCCAGACACATTCCTACACCCGTGAAGCTTTTGGCTAACAACAACCTTTCACAAACTTACAAATTCCTTTTTTCTAATAAATTAATTTTTTTTAAAAGTAAAATAAACATTTCAGAGTGACATTTTCATAATTCTCCTTTAAATTTTTAATGAAATTTCTGTACTGACATCTAATGTTTTGATTCCATAATTTTGGTAATTGAAATAATTTTTTATACTATTAAATATATTTTATAAATTTCATTAAATATCGCCCTTTTTTTTTAATTATTATTACAATTTCCTAATTGCGTGTTTCAGCCACCACTCACTTCAAGACAAGAACAACAAACACATCAACTTAACGAGAGAGATAATCTCCTGCGTCGCCATGCAGGTACATCACCGCAGCCGCCATGTCACCATTGGGCTCACCGACAAAAGAACGCGGCAGCCTGGGCCCCGCACCATTCCATATTTTGACTATCCGTGCTCGTCGTCGTCGCATGTAAGACATTTAAAATCCCGTAAAAGACTCACAATTAAAAATTAACTAAATCTCCCAGTAGTTATTTTTTTAATAGTTATAGTTTTTCAAAACATTTTCTTGCATTCATTATCCGTTAAATCTGGAAGAGAAAAAAAAAAAAAAAACAGTAAAGCGGTGCCGTTTTGCATTTTTACACACGATATCTTAGGATCTGCCCCGGAACTGATTAAAGCCCGTCATCACCGTTGAAAATCCATCATTAATTAACAGCACCATCATTATAGAGTGAAATTAAATGAGGTCCGCATGCCTAATTATATAATAAATTAGTGCTTTACAATAATTTTTGCTAATTAATTGTCGAGCAATAAGTAAATTTTTGCGGTAAAAGTAGAATTTTGCAGTTATTACCAAAAGAGGAGGAGCAAAGATAAATTGATAATGAGTATGTTATGCCATCAATTCAAATATTTTAATATTAATTTGTATAGATATTATTTATTATAATTTTTAAAAATTATTATTTCAAGATTACTGATATTCAATAATTAAATAATTAATAATACAAAACGCGAGTTTATTGTAAGCTAACATAATAATTTGTTTTAATTAATATTTATTTGAATTTTCAGTCAAATAAGTATATGTAATTTTGAAGAATTTTTTTTATTAGTCCATTTGTATTACTATTCTTAGTGCTTGCGATCCGTCTAATTAATTTGAAAGTTATGCGACGTTCCATATAAAAATTAAAAAAATTTAAATTAATTTATAAATAAAAAAAATATTAGATGCCATAAATCTCCCATTTTCTCAACCTCAGTCATCCCCCTTATTCTTTCTTGATTTCTATTAGCAGCACCATAAAACACGTAACTTGATGCACAAAAATCGAAATCAAAGTGCTTGCAAATTCAGAATTCAACACTTTCAAAATTTAAATCGAAATAAACATAAATAATATTTTGAGTCAAAGTGTAAAATGCAAATTTACCAAATTGAAAGTATTTGGAAAACTTTTTGACCTGTTTTTCTATTAAAAAATTGTAGTGGCAGTAAATAATTTTTAGATACAACTTGGATTTAAATCTTAAAAGTGAGAATCTAGCATGATATTTTCTTCTAAACGAAGGGTCGGTTGTCCGGAGTCCACTAATTTCGGGGCAAGTCAAATGTGATATATTGAATATAATCTTTATGAGTTTTCGGAGTCTATTTAAATTGCCTCCATTCTATGGATCTCAGATCTATAAATTCTATCACCATTCACACCTGCGGCGGTGGTAAAATAAATCTTTTCTTTCAGTAAAAAAAAAAAACTTACTATACCCTTTTGGTTAAAAAAAATTAACCCACTGCATTCATTCTCTCTCACCTAATATTAAATGAAGATTACTGTTAATATTAAATCTATTAATTGGGGATTTGATTTTTACGGCATTAAAATAATAATTATGAGAAGTGAGGGAGTCGACCTCTGCTGAAGAGGTAGATAACAATAGATTTAGATGTATGGCAAGCTTCTTTATTAGGAGAGTTTAGGCAGTGTAAGGGGAGAACATTGCTGCTTAAACAGAGAAGAGAGAGAGTGTGTGTATTAGAATAGAAGAAAGAAGCAGTTTTATACAGCATTTATATTTATGTGTTGTATATCCTTGTAATTCCTGTACTGGGTTCCCGAATCTCAAATCATTTCGAAACCATTCGTTTGTATTTATTTGTATACATATATAAGGGGGTAGTTTCCAGCTCTCCCTTTACCTGTTTCGAGATTGAATCGACACGATATCTACGGCAGCTTCAGTCTCTTGCCGGGTATCGAAGTTGGAGATAGATAGGTAGTTAGATAGAGAGATAGAGTAGGAGAGAGGGTGTAATCGGAGCTTGAAGAAGAAGAGAATCACGAGAAGAACAGCTGGTCTGTAGAGCCGAGAGAACCTATTCATGAATTACCGCTGATTTTCCGGGAATCCTTGCTCTCTATCTCTGAACCAACAAGGTAGTGTTTTATTTTCCTACTGTTTTCTTACTTTACCTTCGCTGCGTTTTCTTTTGTTTTATTGCTACCCTTTGCTGGATTTGCCTGTTTTGGATTTGATTTAGTTCACCTTAGTCCCTTGGTGGATTGATCTAAGATGGGTTTCAGCTCAAATTTTCTTTATTTTGTTTAGATTTTTAGTTTCAGTTCAACTCACTGAACTGAAATGGTTTTCAATGGCGATCAAGTGGTCCTTAATTTCGCTTCGACCTCCAGAAACTCAGTGGAAGTAATTCAGATGTTCTATTAGTATACAACTATATAAATTTTTGCTTGCCCTCTTTATTTTTCTGCGAATCTCCATTTCTTTTCCTTTTCTCCCCTTTTCTAGTTTTAGTCATGAGTTCTTCAAGCTAATAAGGTATCTTCTTATCCTTATTTTCGTTGTTATATTTATTTTCTTCATCAGTTCATTTCGTTCAAGGTTTTTGGATCTACTGATTGGCATTATTGGGAACCAATGTTATCTTGGTACTAACAGTTATTTCCTTAATTATTTTTTACTTGCTTGACCCAACAACACTTGTTACTTTCGCTTAATCTTTCCTTTCTTTGAGCTGATTGACAATGATTTTAATCTTTAATTCTTTATAGTGAAAAATATTTTTGTGCTGGTGTATTTCTGAGATATGGGTATTAATAAGTGAACAAATCTTTCTCTTTTTACGACGAACTTCATTGTGGCACTTATTTTATCAGTTCATTGCGCTCAAACTTGGAATTTCCAGGTTAGAAGATGTCCATGCCGCTGCAGCGAGGTGCGTCTGGGATACGAATCTCAGGTAATAGCCATGATTTATGGGATTCCCAAATGAAGGATAGAACAGAAAAGGAAGATCTAAATAGAAACCGGTCACCTGATAATGGCTACTTGGCCCTGAGGTTTCCTTTTCGATTTCTCTTATCAGATAACTCATCTTCCAAATATGGTATTACCGAGAATGGTTTTATATCCGATTCTTTCGCTGCTGGAACACCAAGGAGTCGCCAAAAACTCACAATGCTACTTCTGAAGATCAGTTTAATTATGATCGTGATTCTTGCACTTACTGGATCCTTTTGGTGGACAATATCCATTTCAACAACATCTAGAGGTCACATATATCACAACTACAGGAGGCTACAGGAGCAACTTGTTTCGGATTTGTGGGATATTGGGGAGCTCTCTCTTGGTCCTTCAAGATTGAAGGAGCTGGAGTACTGTTCTGCAGAGTCAGAAAATTATGTTCCTTGCTTTAATGTTTCAGAGAATCTTGCTCTGGGTTATTCAGATGGTAATGAGTATGACCGGCATTGTGAACATGGCTCAAGACAAAATTGCTTAGTTCTAGCACCGGCAAATTATAGGATTCCTCTTAGGTGGCCGACTGGGCGAGATGTCATTTGGGTTGCAAATGTTAAAATTACTGCTCAGGAGGTGCTTTCCTCTGGCAGCTTGACCAAGAGGTGAGTCTTGCTAGCCAACTTTCTCGTCAGCTTTCATGGTTCACGTCTTTTGTGTTTGACATGTTTCCTTCACGCTTTCTTGTGGTTGTAGAATGATGATGTTGGAGGAGGAGCAGATTTCCTTCCGTTCTGCCTCTCTCATGTTTGATGGGGTTGAAGACTACTCACATCAAATTGCTGAAATGATTGGCCTGAGAAATGAATCCAATTTCATACAAGCTGGTGTAAGTGGACATTAAACTCCTTCGGAAACAGATATGCTGCACATATTCAGTTCCACTGTTAAGATTGTAGATGCCCTATACCTTATGTTGTCTTCTCCAAACATTTCTGTACCGATAGTTTGGAGGATTTTTTAATTAGTATTTCAAATTGTTACACTTGGATACCATCATATCTTATTTCTCCATCGCTTACGTTTCGCTAATTCCTTTTACAGGTTAGAACAATCTTGATATAGGGTGTGTTATGGAAGTTTTGGG
>NW_019014656.1:1078114-1101803 GCF_000150535.2 Carica papaya | reverse complement strand
AAAACTGGAAAACAGCAGTTCATAATTATTGGTCTCTTCTTTCTCCGTTGATATCTCAGATCATCCTAAGAGACCTGGTGATGAGGATCCTTCACCACCTTATAATATGCTTAGAAATGTTCTAGACATGAATTCTCGCTTCGGTGGTCTTAATTCTGCATTGTTTGAACAAGGGAAATCTGTTTGGGTCATGAATGTAGTCCCAACAAGTGGACCCAACTACCTACCTTTGATCCTTGATAGGGGCTTTGTTGGTGTACTGCATGATTGGTAATTCCACGTACCTAGCCTCTTTTGTAACTTGTCCTCAAGCTTTTTCCATGTTAGAACCTCATCTTTTTTCGTCATATACTTTGTTGTTATTCCCCTTTGAATATAGACATGTCTGACTTGTATAAACTGAAACAATCTGCCTTATTCATTTCCTTACCTGCATGAGAGATATAAAATTCATCTGATCAGAAAAGAGTTCATGTAATTTTGAAAATGCCATATGGACATTCTTCACTGTAAAAAATTAGGAACCAACTTCAGCATAGAATGAAATCAAAATATGCTGCATGCTGTTCATTACCCTGTTCTTCCGTAAATTTAAATCTTAATTATTTAAAGAATAAAATTATATGGAATAAAACTTTTATGCTACTGGTTTGTGAATAAGTGGGATTTTGTCTTTCACTTGATTGTATGCACAAAGTAATACTTTTGGTCACTAGTGGTTGATTTGAAAATTTTATAACTTTACTCTTGACTTAATATGCTAATCTCTAGATATCTTATGATCTTTGATTACCTATTATTATTTTTTTTTTTGAGGTGTCTTTGACTACTTACTGATTGTATCATCTTTATCCTTTTTAGGTGTGAAGCATTTCCAACATATCCTAGAAGTTATGATATGGTACATGCTGAAGGACTTCTATCCCTCGAGACAGGACAGCATCGCAGGTGCACCATGCTGGATATGTTCACTGAGATTGATCGCTTACTTCGGCCCGAGGTATGTGATAGTGAAATGTTCAGATATCCCGTAATCTGATCTTTTGCATGCTGCCTATTGTTCTTAAAATGAAATGCTCTCCCCAGCTTCTGCTGTCTAATTCAGGCGGAGATGGTCTGTGCTGATAAACTTGAATAATTATGAGCAACTATACTTATGTTTGTAAAGTAGTGACTAGCACAGAAATATTAAGGCTTGGTATTTGGCAACCATCACTATGAATTTAGCTTCTGTTTAGGCTTGACTGGATTTATTGTTTGCTTTTGTCCTCATCCATCTTTTTGGATTTCTTTTCGGGTGAGGGTGTTAATTCTATGAATGCTTTGATGCAACAACCCTTTATCTGATATTAAGCTTTTTCCCCTCTGAACAGTTATAAGTTAATCCCAAGCACCAGTTTGGTAGAATTCATTTTCCAAACAAAAAAATCAGAATAGCTTGATCTTCTACTTGTTCCCAGCATATTATGGAGTTTTTGTATCCGCAATTTGTCGTAAGAAGAGGATAGGGTCTCATGTTATATTCACATGATAGGCTTAGATAATTGATTAATGATCCAATACTGCAATCTCGTTCCTGCTAAGGATGTGCTTTGTGACTGTACATTGGTAGTGGATCCTGGGTTGGATTTTTTTTTTTTGAGGCTAGGTGATTGAATGTTATCCAAAACTTGTCTGTAGTTCTTATAGTCCCCCAGAATGGTCATGCTTTACTACTGATGTTCAGATATTTTAGGCATTGTCAACTGAGTGATGCCCTAAATCTTTCTTGAACCAGTAGGAATGTGCTGTGTTAGGTGGTGCTTTGAGTTGCTTGGTTATGTATGTTGTTCTGATGTCAATGGCTTGTGCAGGGTTGGGTAATAATCCGTGACACAGCACCTCTAATTGAATCAGCAAGAGCTCTAACAGCACGGTTGAAATGGGATGCACGTGTAATGGAAATCGAAAGTAACAGTGATGAGAGACTCCTTATCTGTCAGAAACCTTTCTTAAAGAAGCAAGCAAGCTAATTATGCATTCTTCAGGGAAGATAAAAAATGTCAATCATGGTATTCAAATTCATTTTGTGGATGTTAACTTAGTCACATATCATAAAGCTCCACCCAAAAGGGGGAGAAAGATAAATTTTGAACAGAAAGAAGAAGCCAGATAAAAAAAAAAAAAAACAGAGGAAGAGGAAAGAAATGAGAGTATCGGTGGGACCAACCACAACACCTATGGAGCCGTAAGGCGTACGTAGGGCCATGTAATTACTCAGATGGAGATACCCTGCGAGCCAGAATTATAGGATCAAATTTCATTTTCCATGTTATGTCTCATTATAACCAGCATACATCACATGATTCAGATTGTGAAGATGTTTACAGAATAAGCAGTGTTATTTGCTCTAGTGTATAAAAAAATTGCTTGGTACATTCATGTTGATTTAATGCTTCATTTTTTTGGGTTTCTTTCTTCCAATGCCAGATTTGAGTCATTTATGTTTCTCAGTGATGCATATTCAGTGCCGTTTCTATCTGTGCTGTCCCGAAACGGGTTAGACACAGGAATCGATTACTCTATAAAATTTTCTATTTCATCTTTACTTTTGGAATGCCTTGGCAGAGACCCCCTGGTTTTTGAGCCAGTAATTGTAGTCTTGCATCTGTAAAGTAGAATAGTGGCATGTTTTGTTTGCCCAAGCGAAAAAGGATGGGCATGGTTAAGGGTTTGTTGTTCTTATATTATTCCTTAAATATCACAATTTTTATTTGCAATCCTGAATATTATGGATCAATTTTCTTTAACTTACTTTCTTATTTATTTTATATTGTGTAAATAATATTAAGTTTTAATAAATTTATTACTTTCTTTAATAAGTTTATTGTTATTATTTTTCTTGACATGGTAAGTGATAGGCCACAACCTACCACACAGTTGATTCGATTGTTTTTATTTTTACTATTTTTAAATGAGAAGGAAGCCATTTTATTCAGGTATAAATACGAACCCAGATTAAAGGAGAACCGCAGTTCATTCGCACTATGGCTTGGCGCCTATTTCTCTCCAAAATGTCGAAACCCAAACATCTTCTGCTCCTAACCACGCCTAATTTCCAAAACCCTAATCACGACCCTGCAAAACCAATACCATCCATTTTCTTTTTCACTTCCCAATTCTCTACCTCATTTCTTGTTACTAAGATACCCAAGAAGTTCAAGAAGAAGCGCAAGAAGCCCGACTCACCCCGGACCAAACTCGTGCAGCCTGATTCTTCCAGGATCCTCCACCTGGAGTCCATCGTGGAACGCGATTCCCACTTTCGCTTCCTCACCCGATCCAAAGAATTTCTCTCCAAGCAGCCCCAACACGTCCTCCGCCTCGATGACGCCGGAAAGCTTTATCGGGAGCTGGGATTTCCTCGCGGCCGTAAGGTATCGCGCTTTATCCAACGCCACCCGCTCATATTCCAAATTTACCGCCATACTGACGGGAAGATGTGGCTCGGCTTCACTGATTTCATGGAGGAATTGCTGGACGAAGAGAACTCTATCATGGACTCCATGGAGCGAGATAGGGTCACCAAGGTCCGCAAATTGCTGATGATGTCCAAGGATAAACGGATTCCTTTGAGCAAGATATACCATACCAGGTTGTTGTTCGGAATTCCCGAGGATTTCAGGGACCGAATCGCGAAATACCCCGATTATTTCCGGGTCACCGTTAGGGATGACGGAAAGAGGATGCTTGAGTTAGTGAATTGGGATCAGGGTTTGGCAGTAAGTGAACTGGAGAGGCAGTTCATAGTGGATGAGGACGAGGCCAAGAAGGCTTTCAAGTTTCCAATGAAATATGGAAAGGATTTGGGATTGGAGGATGGCGATATGAGGAAGCTGAATTTGTTGAACACGCTGCCGTTGGTTTCTCCATATTCGGATGGTTGGAAGTTGGATATTTGGAGTTTGGACGCAGAGAAGTACAGAGTGGGGGTTTTGCATGAGTTCTTGAGCTTGACATTGGAGAAGAAAGCATCTATACACCATATTGTGGAGTTTAAAAAGGAATTTAGCTTGACCAAGCATACTTACCAGCTGCTTAAGAAGCAACCAAGGACGTTTTATTTGGCTGGGACGGAGATGAACTGGGTGGTTTTCTTGAAAAATGCTTACAATGAAAATGGAGTTTTGATTCATAAGGATCCGCAGGTAGTTTTCAATGAGAAGCTGTGTAATTATGCGGACATGCAGAAAATGGAGATGGCTTCTGGTTTTAGGAAAATATGATTTCAAGATTCAACATTTTTAGCAGAGGATTAAGGGGATGAAGATGAATTTCCCAATCTATATGCGTAAGCTATCTGTATTGGGGATGAGGGAGAACGTAGGGGATGAAGATCAATTCTTCCAATCTATATGTGGAAGGTATCTTGACCTGACCCATGACATAATTGAACCTTGTTTTTTCCTCTGAAAGATTTTTGTATTATGTGTATGATTGAAGTTGCTAATAGTTAATTTATCAGAGAGAAAGAAGTGGATTATTGTTACCTGAAGCGAGTTTTTCCTTTTCATGAGATAATCAATTGATTTTTCTCCTGTTGCTATTGTAGTTATACAGGCAAACGACAGTTTCATCTCCCGCAGTTCGTATTATTACAATTCAAAATGTGTTATTTATTTTCTGATAGTTCATTTCTTTGACTAAACAGAATAATTTTTCATAAAATAAGATGATAACCCAAAATCAGTTTATGGGTTTCCCCTAAACTAAGCTTGCCATTTTTCTTATTTCTTTCTTGATTTAAAACCAATGGAGTTGGGTTTTATTACTTTAGCTAATCTTACTTCTCCAATTAGAGACCTGTTTGACCATTTCTCTTGATATCCAAAGAATGATGAGATTGCGATCAAGACAATTTAACATTGAAAAAGAAATATCACTTCAAGGCTTATAGACTTCCCAAGTACCAGAAGACCCTTTTTAGACTTTCATACGATATGTTCAATTGCCAAAAGCTATCAAGTAGCCCTCGTACCAGAGCCGTCCTTAAAACGGTTTGTACAGTGACCTATATGAACTTAGGTATTGCATGCGAACCATAATAACAGAAATACACAGATAAAAAATTCAATGAAATCCGAAAAGTACTTTACAGATTTGCAGTTTCTTGCAACCATAAAACGAATTCTTTGTGAAATTCTACTGCATGATATCATAATGGAACTCTACTGCATGGCATCACACCCTAGAACGTGGAAAAGTAATGAAACCAATTCAGAAAGGAAGAGAAACCGATCAAAATAAGAACCTTGGAAATGGTCACGCGAGAACAAAAAGTTAACAGAGGAAACACACTTTCTGACAGAAACAAAATTAGGAAGAACAAAGATGGATTGCAATAGATGATGAATGGTCGACTTAATGTGATGAAGAAGCCCGTGCAGCAGATGGCACGGTCTTTTGGGTGAACTGATGGTGAGTTCGGGTCTTTGACCTGTGCCTGGTTCTCTGCCCAACACTCGGGCTTCTCCTGTGCCCGCCAGAGGAGCTTGATGCACCTTGGATCCCTCTCCGAATTGTTTTTCTTCGAGAGCTCAATGCACTGTTCCCAAGGGCAGCTTTTGCCACACTATCGGTTAGCACCTCCCTAGCTCTTTGTGGTTTAATAGGCTGCTTGTTTAAGTACACAAGTTTTGAGAGGAGACTGCAAACTGCCTTGCGGAGCTGATCGTCACTGATGTTGCTCTGAATAGGATTTCCCAAGAGATTGAGAGCTAGCAATGAATTGTAGTTGGCAACAAGCTGGCCTAGAGCTTTTGTGGTCGTTATCTTGTTGAAGCTGAGGTCAAGAACTGTTAGCTTCAAGAGTCTATGCAAACCCTCAACATCGCTGATCTTGTTCCCAGCAAGATAGAGTTCCTTGATCAGTGTACAGTTCGACAACCCTAATGTTGATTAAAGCCCAGATGGCATGTTTAGGATTATGCACAGAAGAGCTGAAGAAATAAAAAGTGTTTATCCAAGATCATAGAAACAATGTTTCTAAAGACAATTACCTTGCCCAATTCGAGAAATACGGTTGTAGCTGAGATCAAGTACTCGCAACCTGTTAAGTTCTCTGAGGCCTTCAATGGTGCTGATCTTGTTTCTTGACAAGTTGAGTACGTGAAGACCCTTTGGCAGGTACCCTGGAGTAATCCGGACTGCTAAAAAAACAAGGAGCCAACTATTTAACTCATTACTAATTTTGTCTTTGATGAACTATCACTTTCTTTTCTTGTAAAAGATCATACCTATAAAGTTGTTTGACAAGTTGACAGATCTGAGGCTGGAGAAACATGACATGATAGGCATTGCTCTTAAGCCTATGCCTGAAATATGAGCCACAGTTGAGGAAGAATTTAGTGACTGGATGATGCTATTTGCATGCACAATCTCCTCTGAAATGTTTAGATCAGGATGCTGAATGGAAGAAGAGGCTCTGTCTCTTGCCACCGATTTGCCAGCATCTGGCGATGGAGGAAAATTAAGGCCTCTGTCATTCTCATCCTCATTTTCAGCTGGAGGTGGGTTCTGCATGCTGAGATCTCTCACCCACTCATCCACTCTTGTCAAGGAGGATGATTCTGCTGAAAAAGCAACCCAATGGTTCTGGGGCCATAAACTAGAAGATGCACCATGGAAACCTCCCCAGCTCTGCTTGTCATTGTAGTGGTTATTGTAGCCCTTGTTCAAGGATTCTTCTGTAAATGATCCAGGTGATCCCGTCTTGCCCAATTTCATCTCTCGATTTGGCTCAAGTGTGTCTGAACAGTACCCACTTTGCTGGTTCAAGGCAGCTGTAGGAAGTGGTTGTGGTTTTGGAGGATGAGAATTGTGCAGGTTTCGGTGACTCCAGAGGAACAACTTCCACCAGAGTCTCCTACTCCTAGAGGGCAAAACTTGGCTTGACGAATGCTTCTTTAAAATAACTCGATCCGCACTCCAATGGGTCATCACCGACCTAGGACTGCCCAGATCAAAATTGTCCCTCATCCTCGTAGATAATTCCTGCAGTTCATCAAATGACTGTGACTTTGAAGGAGGCAAACTTCTGGCTACCTTTCTCAGGACCTCCCTTGTCTCTAGATTAGAGCATGAACGCTTAAGCTTCGGAGAAGCCCAGAACGTAGCCTTCCCGGTACCTGGGTCACTAAGATGTCCAGCTTGCGTCCTGTCAACATCCTTCTCACTGCACTCAGCTCCCTTCACATAATTTTCACTCACCTTGAATTCAAAAGAATCGGAGTTTCTAGCTTTCAAGTCAGACTCCACTTCGCCTGAATCATTAGCTATATGTGCTTGGAGATTAAAGTCAGAGAAGTCCCTCTTCATTGAGAGGTTCTCTTCATGTTCATCTTCTCCATCATATGCCCTCTCGGTTGCTTCAGGTGCGAGTGGACTCTCAAAAGGTTGCACCTGGTTTTCAAGTGTAATCTGCAGGGTTCTTCGCTCTTTTCGACCCTCGTGAACACGTTTATGGTCTCCCTGAAAGCAAAAGAATGAAAGTCAATGAAGTAAGCGAATTCATGAGGTACGAACACATTGCAAACAATGGGATTTAGCATATATTGCTTCAGTTCTACTAACTTGGAATGAGATTTCAATATTTTCATGATTGAAGCAAGTAATAAGACTAAAGATTTTCAATTTAATCATATGAAAAAAGTTCATTTGCCTCAAAGATGCCCTAAATCTGAGAATATATGCGTACCTTGACTTGCTTCTTCCCCCTTCTCACGAAGCCGCAGCAACTGAATTTTGCCATTTCAGAACAAAGCTATAATCCGAATTCCTGAAATTCAGAAACTGCTAAGCCTTATTTTGTTTTTTTTTTTCTTCTTCTTGAGCTTGTTCTGCTGCTGCTCGCATCTCGAACGACTACTAAATTGAGCTCTAGCGCCGATGGATTCTTTGAGGGGAAAAAGGTCACATCGGGTAAGATTGGATTAAAAGTTAGCCATAATCAATGGGAAGGCGCCAAACCAGTGACTGCGAGCAATATGAAGGTGAAAATAGACGGGAAAACGAGGGAACAAGGCCTGATAGGGCTTCCGGAGATTTGGCTAGAAAGTCGGCCAGAGTTGTATTCCCAGCAGCTTCTCTGTAGAAGCTTCACATCAGCTATCCCCAATTCCACTCCTGGAGACGATAACAAGAAGACGAACATCGGCACTCGTAAGAAAATTTCAAAAACCTTTCACAAAGCAAAGTTATATATTTTCCTTCCTAGTCAAATTTTCGATTATCATCTAACTTCATTGTTTTAAACGAGATTTAAACAAAGCTTTGTAGGAGAAAACAAGAGAAATCTGCATGAGGTTTCTCTGTTCCCAATCAATCCAATGCGTATCCAACTCAATAGCCGTGAGTCAACATGACCTTGCATACACAGCTCCGGCAAAACGTCGCAAGTAAAGAATTCGCCAAATATACAGGACATTAACATTACAGTGAAACCATGACAGACAAACGAGATAAATATAGACGCATACAGATTTAGATAAAAGAAAACGAAAACAAAAGAAGAAAATAATTAGAGCTAATCAGATGGAGGAGGTTCATTATTCTCTGATTCCGTGAAACGCAGGCACAAAAACATAAAACGGTTATAGGATTGGAGGCTAGATTGTAAGACGAAGCTACCTGTTGAAGACGGAGTGTCGTAGTTTGTGGAGTGGAGGGGGGTGTAGCCCAAGAATGTTTCTTTGCGGCCAGAGAGATGGAGGAGGTGATGGTTGTTGGAGTAGAAGATGGAATACATACATTTATGTAAAGAGCAAATGGGTAAAAGACATACGCGCAAGAAACACGGTGCATTCATTTTGCATTTGGTCATTTTGGTTTATTGTTGATTAAAATGGTAAATTATAATTTTAAATTTATTATTTTTATTATCTTTCTGATGTTTTATAGTTCATTATGTATTTTCATTAACGTAACAGTTTTAATTTAAAATAAATTTAATATTTTTTTTAATTAGAAGTCAAAACCTAGTGAGTTGAACCCGCCCCCTCTAAGCGGCTTGTTTGGATTTTTGTCACGTTATCACAAATATTTATTTTTTTACATGAAGATTTTATAACAATGTGGTGGGCCACACCCACATCTGTTGTGCCACATGCTGTGTTCTCGGGTGGTAGCCCACTGGGTCCTACTACAGAATCTCTTTCCTTTGCGATCCTAATTTTTTTTGGTGTTTTTCCAATCGGAAAAAATGATTATATTTTTACGACATGTATAATGTACTTGTACCAATTTAAAAGGGGTATGGGGTTGGCCGTCCAACCAATGAGTGGACGTATTTTCTAGATAAATTAAGCAAGCATAAATGCAAATTAACTCCCAACATTATTCTCCATTACGAAAATCTCTTTGAAGATTATGACAAAAATCGTATGTGGTCATGTCATGTTATCAAAATAAATTTAGATTTAATATCATGATAATTTTATTATTTGATTAGGACCTCAAAAATATTTATTAATAAAATTAAAAAAATATTATATAATACATATAAATTTATTTAAGATACTAATAAGTAATTCATTAATTTGTAAGTTAATTTTATTTTTTTAAAAAGATTGTAATAATTTTTCTGTCAAATACTCCAGTTATAATTTCAATAATTCGTATGGGTTAATTTCAAAAGATTTTCATTAATTACAAGATGTCTTGATTTATGGCCTTTTAATTTAAATATTGATTTTCTGTAAAAGAATATATGATTTTATGAAACTTTTTAACAGTAAATATTTATTTAAGTAATGGCACATGATGAATATGATATGATAATAGTATAGGGTATTGGACATGATATAACATGAGATGACTATGATGTTTGGCTAAACACGTGTCACCAGCACCGCCGTGTATCTCCGTGACGTGTTTGGCTCATCTATTAATTTATTTTTTTTCTTCTTTTTTGCTTTTTCCAAATTGGAATCTGATACATGAGATAGATAATTCGCGTCGCCTAGTTTCAGTTAAATTCATAAATGAGTACTGCTGTTTTTTAATCGGCATAATTTCTTATTAATTAATTTATGACGAAATAATTAATTGTTTTACGAAGTCTTCACTAATTAATTTCAATTTTCATTTCTTAAATTTATATGTATTTTATTTGCAAAATTTTTAGTTATTAATAAAAAAATAAAGAAATTAATGACAGAATTTTCAAATATTATTAAACTAGAACTCGTATTGGACTCAGAAAAAATAATAAACATAATTATATAGTAAATGAAAATTAATTATTATTTTTTTGAAATATTGTTTTTTCATTTGATACTACATTTTAATTTTGATCTACTTTGCATTTTATTTAAGAAAGTGATTATCTTAATAATTGAAAGTGGAAGATTTAGGTGGTCTCAATTATTGAAATTCTTCATTTATTTGTCTTCCCGGTGCAACAACTGCTGATAACTTTTGAGAGAGATGATAAAAAAAAAAAAAAAAAAAAATTATTATTGAAATTGAAAAGATTCCAATTTCCGCATATATATATATATATATACGAAATTTTTGTAAGATATCAGAAATTAATTTATTTTAAAATAATTTTTGTTTAATTTTATATTAAAAAGTTTAAGGCAAAAGAAGAAAACAATATATATATATATATGTACGCCTCTTGGGGTGACTGAGGAGCTGTTAGGGAGAAAAGGCCAAGGCTAAGTGGCCAACGGAGCTCCGTCGTCGTGCAATTTACGCCCGTAGGTACCCCTCAAGTACACAACTAGTACAGATCTCTCTTTTTTTTTTTTTCAGGTAGTTTCTGTCTGTACTGTATTTAAACCGACAAAATTGAATATATTTTTTGAAATAAATAACAGTAATAAAAATAATTCACAAGAAAACCTACTTATCAGAATAAATTTGAACTTTTAATTTAAATTACTTGTATAAATTTGAATATAAAGTTTAGATAGGAGACGGATACAAATTTTGAGCCATTAATAGTTTCAGATTTGAATAGTTGTGTGACCGATTGATAATTTCAGGTTATTCAAAGCCCAATTTCGGATCCAAGTAGTTGGCTAATTTCAGATTCTGAAAAGCCCACATGGTAAGCGTCAAATGTCAGCTAACAGCCTCCTCGGCTCCAATTATAAATAATATTATATATTTTCTGCAAATTTTATATTTTTTAATTGACTAATTATGATAAGCGTGATATATAAGAGAAATTAAATTAAAAAACGAAACAATTTATAGTAGATTATTATAGTTAAATGATAGATCTAATGAAATTATCTTTGTTATTTTTTTTAATTAATTAAAAAAATATAATTAACATTTATTTTATTTTTCAAAAAAATTTCAATGGTCAATCCCTTAATTATTATATTTTATATTCGTTATTGTACGACTTTACGACGATCCATCGTTTGTCTCCCCCTTCATTCATTGCTATCCTTCTCTTCCCCGCCCTCTCCTAAAACCAGAAAATAAATAAATACACACACACACACACATATATATATATTATATTATATTCAATAATTTTACTATAATCAACAAAAACCTATATATTATGTACATGTAAATATCGTCTTCCTCTATCCCAAAAACCCTCATTTGCTTCTTCGCTTGTTTTTAGTTCCTGTCTGACATAAATCCCCAAACAATCAAAAACCCATAGACGGCCATAAAGGATAACATTTTTGCACCTCCTAAAAATGTTCTGTTTATTCTTATCTTCAAATATTTGATTTTTTCTTCTCACTTTTTTGCTCGAGTGTCGATTTTCCGTGATTGGCTTGGGTGGTTTTGTTGATGGGGACGAGGGCATGGGAAACGGGGGTGGTGATGCTGGCGTTATTGTGGGCGAGGCTAACGTGCGCCGCCTTAGTATACTCCGCTAGGGTTCCGTTTTGTTCCGTTGAGCCTGCTGTGGAATCGATCTTAGGGTTTCGTGATCGGTACTACTGTTTCCTACACGAGGCTGCTACTGATGGATCTCCCAATATTATTGCTGTTACCGAGGTAAGATAAAATTCATCGGATTTCCCCTTTGTTTGGAAGTTGAGATTTTTAATTGCTGTTTTGTGAGTTTTCTGGGTGATTTTAGTTTGTTTGTTGTAAATACTGTCCAAGGATCGAAAACTAGTAGCTTACGGAGTTTGTTTTAGCCAATTTGATTCTAATGTAGACTGTTTCTGAACTTAGCACTTGGAGTGGTTTGTGTTAGAAATTAGGTGAAGAACATAAGCGATTGCGCATGTTTGAACAAGCATGTTAGCGATTGCTTAGTTATGTCGTATTCAAGAAATGGAGGAATTTGCTAGCAAAAAGAACGGATAAATTCTCTTGACTAGTCAATTTATTATCATTAAGTAGAACGTAATTCCAATAGGGTTTGTCCCTGCGTTTTCCAGGTTCAGACTTGAAAACAGACATGCCCACAAGGTGGTATTGGTGGAATGCTGATTGGAACGAAATTCTTGGTTTATGGATTGTTTGTTTTGTTGTTAGTATGGCTTTGTTTGTCAGGAGACTTCATAACGATGTAATCTCCTACTTTGCTGTTAGAACACTAAAATTTTCATGTAAAAGTAAAGAAAAGTATAGTTATGGAGGAAAAAGAAAAGTACCCGCTATAGGAACTAGTGATGGTTTTGTTAAGTTTTAAAAATTATTTTACTGGCATTTTAGCTTTTCGGCAGATGCAATTTTTTTATTAGATAGAACCATCTTTCTTGTTGGATAACTGTGGAGATTTTTGTTGAATTGTGCATGGTAGAAATGGGAAGAATAGCCTCGAAGTTAAAATAACTAAACTGAAAAGTTGCTTTCATTTTATAACTAATTGAATTTTAATGAAGTGACTTTTCTACTTTGAAGGGAAATGAGGTCTCGCTACAGAAGGCACTGAATATGGTACACAAGAGCAGTCATGAATATGTGGCTGTGCTCTTCTATGCATCTTGGTGCCCTTTCTCTAGGTCTTTTAGACCATGTTTCTCTGTCATCTCTTCTTTGTATCCCTCCATCCCTCATTTTGCTATTGAAGAGTCAGCCGTAAGGCCAAGGTCTGCAAATGAATCCATCTTCTTATGTTCTTATATTTGACATATATCATTGGTTTTTGATCCTTACACCACCTGATCTTTGCAGCATACTCTCTAAGTATGGAGTTCATGGGTTTCCAACTCTATTCCTTTTGAATTCTACAATGCGTGTGCGTTATCATGGCTCTCGAACTCTTGGTTCATTAGTTGCTTTTTACAGTGATGTTACTGGTAAGAGCTTTCTTCTTTGTGCTTTCCTGCTGTGGTTTATTCTTTTGAACTCATTTTTAGCTGATTCTGATTGAGAATGAGATGAAGCTTTCAAATTTCTTGAACATCAGCATTTATCATCTTCTAGTGAGTAATTTGTTCAATGTTCCTTTACCTCGATAGTGTCTCGCTGAAAAATGACTAATTGCCACTTGTCCCTCTTTGGTTTCGTCTAGTTAGATTCAAGGTGGATTCTACATGTGGTTCCTACTGCTTCTTTTTAGTCTTAATTGAAGTTGCATCCACATCTGTGTGATATATGCATGCCAACATAAACTATATGAAAAAAGGTGCAAGTGTTTGTATTTAAATATGTAAGTAAATATATAGGTTACTAGATATTTGTGTATCTATGCATGCTAACATAAACTATATGAAAAAAGGTGCAAGTGTTTGTATTTAAATATGTAAGTAAATATATAGGTTACTAGATATTTGTGTATCTATGCATGCGATTATACCTGAATGGTGCACCATATTTGCTCTCACATTCAGAAATGCATCTACTTGAGCTCTCTCTTTTGTTATACTGTAAACACTGAAAGAGCTGCTTAGTCAAGCTCTCCGTTCTTGTTGGTGCACATAAACCCCTATGTTAATTAGGGACCTGAACCTGCAAGAGAGGCCTCCCGAATGTCAATGTTGGGAAACAGGTGAGTGACCAGTGAGCCAGGGCTCTGGGTCTAATCAAACCCTTGGTCAGGCGAAGTGATAGTAATTGTTTTATCTACAGTATGTTACTACTATTATCTTATTGAAGAAAATTCTCTCATTAGGATAAAAAAAAGGATATAATGAATTCGGTGCTTGGCTCTAGGTATTAAGACTCCATCACTGGACAAAACATCCTTGGAGAAAATTGGACACTCATCGAATATAGAGAAGCACGATAACATTGACCTGGAAAGCTGCCCGTTCTCGTGGGCAAGATCCCCAGAGAATTTGTTTTGCCAAGAGACATACTTGGCTCTGGCTACAATGTTTGTGCTGTTGAGACTACTATACCTATTATGTCCTACTCTGCTAGCCCTTGCTCAGTTCACTTGGAGGTGGATCGTCCAAAATGTTAGACTGGATAGTTTGTTGGAGCATCCCGTGGCTTTTCTGAATAGAGCAATACAGTTGCTCAACTCTCTGAAGGAACCTTGTAAGAGAAGCAATCTGCAGGAAGGAGCAATGAATGCCAAAGCGTGGGCTTCTAAATCTCTTGCTACCGTTTCAATTGGGGATGCAAGCACAAGCAGGGTTGCATCTGGTGAATGCCGGTGACCAACTATCTCCCCAAAATGGGAAGGGAGATGATATTCCTTTGAGAGGTCTGGCCGCACAGGCCACTAATCACAAAGTTCTTTTTCGGCAAGAATTTCCTTGGTAAGGAGTTTGGGATACAATGATGGCAATGAAAGCAAAATAACATTGTATCCTGAGGTTGTAGTAATTGATTTTTCTATGTCTATATGGTTTAGAGAACAATTAGTTTTATTTTTCAAACTCCAGGTGGATCCAAATATACGGTTGTCATTTTGCTCGACTGTGCCCCTTTTTCCTGTCCTTTGGTTTGGTTCAGTAGCTTCTTAATTATGTATCTCTCGGAATTACTTGTTATATTTCTGCAGGCCCAGATGGGGGTGTGTCATAAATTCAGACAGAGCGGGGAAATTCCAGTGAAATTTTTAAGAGAAATGTCAAATGTATAAAAATTTGTGAAAAGAATTATACAATCACATTTGTCTGATATACGGTGTCTAGTTTTCCTGTTATATCAGCTTGTAAGTAGTTTTTCTTTTTGCATAAAAGCTGTACAGTTTATACGTGTAACCTTATGTAGGAGAGTGTGTTTGGTTTGACCTTGGTATACAATTATATTAAAATATATTCGGTCTAATAATTAAAGTTTATAATTAAATACTATCATACACAAAGAAATAGGTATAATTTTGAATATATGTTTTTGTATAAAAATAAATTTATTTAAAATCATTAATTATAAGAATTTAGTTTAATTATCATTTACATATCTTATTATTAAATATTATTACATACGATGCATATGTTACTCACTAAACAACGATCATAGTAACAACGTAAATTTCAATGCACGTTTTTCATATAAATAAATTAAAGCATCATGTAAATTAAGAAAATACGAATTATCATGTGCTGACATGACTAGACATGTAACACTAATATGATACTAAAACATCAAAGCGGCAAAGATTAACGAATTAATTATACAATATGAAATTTCGAAATATATAGTTTAGTTTTTATACAAAAAATATTTATAACAATTCAAATGACACAGTATGCATGTAAATCAAATTAGATAATTTATAAAACAGATGTAACTATTTTAACAAAAGCTAAGTCGGGAATTTTGCTTATAACTTCATGAACTGATTATAGTTCTTTGTTCTGAATGCGAAAACACCTCCCGTTGCTCTCTGAAGCTAAAAAATTCATGGCATATAGCAGTTCCATTTTGTTCTAAATCCTACAATAATACAAGTTAAAGATATGTAGCACTATATGGCATAGAGCTGCTTTTAGCAAATATCACTTGTTCACAATAATGCAATTGCTCAAAATCTCATCAAGTGAATTTCGTGTCAGCACCTCTTACCAGAAGAAAAACTAAGCATCCGATATGAGCTACTAAGCTTTCCTTCTTGTCATCAGGCTATACCTCCACTGAAGTTTGATCTTTCTTCACGATCTGACAAGAAAAATTTCTTTACATGATACCTCTCACCTCATAATTTCACTGGCAAGACGATAATATAATGTCTAACGTATCTTAGCATTGGAAATGTCAAATAACTTTTCAAATTTCCCAAAAAATGCTATTTCTAACATTGAGATTGATAAGAGGGATTAGAAATCAAGCAAGTATCCAGCAAACATGCAGGGGCCCCTTTCATGCTAATAGTTTCAAACATTCAGTAAGTTAAAATAATGCCCAATATCCTTCTCTATTTCGGTAAGTGATAAAAGATGAACAACAATATAGAAAATGCATGACAATCATTTCAAACACATTTCCTTGTCAAAGAGTAGTAACATCTTCCATATTTCCATTTCACGATGATTCAAAGAACATAATTAGATGTAATCAGTAACGGGACAGAAGCACGGTAGATACTTGTGAATCTACTCGATATTTAGTACCTGTGATATGTATTCTTTAATCGTCTCCCGAACTTGTCCATCTAGAGCTCTCTCAGCTAACTCATAAAACAATGTATTACCTTCAGGGCCATTGACCTTTTCCTTCTGCAAATACCTATCAGATAAAGAGGTATATGAGGGCTTATACATAAGTTGAGTCCTCATTGATTAGGCACGATGAGGGATTAGATATGACGAGATATATTTATCCCTTCTAGATAGATAGTCCTAACCTTTGCTGTACTAGTGTCTCCAATGCCTGCTTGCAGCTCCCAAAGACCAAATGGTTTTCATCATTTTCATGGAGTCCCAAACGTCTCAAGTGATGCCAAAGGTTTTCTATGGGAAAAGGCAGGTTTTTGTCATCTTAGAACTTGGGAAAAGGCAGGTTTTCCCCCCCTCTCTCATTTTTTCTCTTTTGGTGGTGAAATCCAACTTAAAAATAACCTCCTAAAAGAGGAAGGACACTATTCTGTATTTTGAGGGATAAATTTAAAAATTAGTGTAAAAGCATAAGGCTTTACTGCAAACGTGGTGGAGCTATATAAAACCAATGTCAGATTTGACAAAGAGATTATATCAACAGAAAACCAGTTTAGATCGAGAACTCATGGGTTTAAACATTTTGGTCGGAAGACTACTATAGTCTAATAGATAACCAGAAACGTACCTTCTGGGATTTTACCTCCCGCAATGTGCACGATACTAAGTATAACAAAACTGAACCCAGTCAGATGAGCTGTATTTACATCCTCAACATATTTTCCATACACCTCAGCAGATAACTGACTTCTGATAATGTAGGATTTTGCATCACTAGTGACTATAAGGTTAGAAAAATAATTAGAGCCAAAATAAAGGAGTTAAATCAATGAATGTGCTAGAATTGTGCACAAACAACCTACATTCTTAAGAGTGTTCCAAAGGAAAGAAAAAGCCATTGGCATCCAGAAATAATGGATTGTGATTAGCAATCTTCATATCATTCCCATGCAGCAGACCCATGTAACTAATCCATAGGTGAGGGCAAAACTAATAACCTCTACCATGATCAGTAGTAAGCAATATCTGCATGACATACCAAAACCAAGACTTTGCCAAAAGTACTTAAGTCGGATAGACATTCTCAGGATGAATCATATTTAATGCTACATGATATACATAACACATTGTTTATCCAGTATCAAGGATTCAAAGGGATGCTGCATCACTAATTTTAGAAATATTATATTTTAAAACACCTTCCTCATCCCAGAGTAAAAATTTTGCCAATTCAAATGCATTGATGCATGGCTTACAAAAGAGCACAATACTAGAATTGCAGAGAGTTTCTTTCAACCAAGAGGAACTGAGCTCAGGTTTGAAGTACCATGCAAATATTTAGAGCCATAAAATTGATAAGGCAATATGCTTCTTACTTTGTTGTGAAGGCCGTCCCTGATTCACAGATGAAGGCCGAGCTCTTTGAAGTTCTATCAAGTCATAGCCAAAAATGCTAGAAAGCTTCTCCTTGGCCTCATTAATCACATAAGCAGGAAGGTTACGCTGACGATAATTCTTAGTGACTATTTGAGTGAGCTCATCCCTCTTAATTGGGCATCCTGAGTTCTGGTGGATTTTAAACAGGATATACCGTATCGTTTCTGCAACAAGTTTGTCCTTTTCCTATTGACAAGAACAATCATTTTCTAATAGAAACTGGCAAAAAAAAAAGACACTAACAAGTAACAACGAACCAGAAAGAAAGAATCCACCATTTTCTAGGAACAAACCAGCATAAAGACACTAACAAGTAAGAAGAAACCAGAAAGAAAAAAGTAATAAGAGTGTGAACCTCTTTTGAAAGATCAAATTGAGAGAGATCTTCACCTGCATTGGCCATCCTGCAATTAAAAAATATCTCCAAATTTAGAAAGAGATAACAGCGAAGCATAGATTTCTTTCAACAGCAAGAAACATTCTCAATCTTTTTGCTTCAATATAAGTGAGAAAATATCAAAAGCCCTTGAAGCAACATTAAGAGGGGGAAGAAGCTGAACCTAGTCAGGGAAAAGCAAAATTTCAAGTAACCGAATCTCCACTACAATGACAAAAGATGGTTGAAGACAAGGAACATTCTGTCCTTACTGAAAAGAATTTTCCCTCCCTGCCCAACTCCCTACAGTTTTCATTCCTTGCCCCCATCCCCATCTGTTTGGGGCCGAGATTACTTGTCAGGGAAGTGATAAGTGATGATTTGATAAGTAATTATTGAATAAGTGATGATTGAATATTTGGCATGTGTAGTGGCCGAGCCAACGTTCAAATTATGGGAGCAGCATAACCTCTGATTCTGACATTTTCTAAACACGTTCCCCTCATCTATATATATATGTATATATCTATATATGTATTTTCATATGTATATGATAAAGCCCCGAAGGACCAGCAGAATATCCAGAAGGAGAGCACGTGCAGAAGAGGATTGAATGAAAAAAACAGAAAACGTGAAGAAATGGGATGGACGCAGATTGTATAGCCGTTGCGTAGAATCAGTCAAAGTATTATCTTTTTGCTTTTCAATTTCTGTAAACTGCTCCCTAGCTAGTCGGGAATAACAGTTGAATTTTGTGTATTTAAACTTCATTCATCAGCAATAAGAATTCATCATTGAATTGCAAAAAATCTGTGATTTCTTCTCACTCAAAAGAGAAAATCTTATCTAAATTTATAGGTTTCTGACTGGGACCTAGCAGAAAGTTTCTTTCTTTTTTCTTCAGTAAAAAATTATTATTATTATTTTTATAACATTTTAACGTTTAAAATTACATTAGACACTAAAAAATAATTTGAAGTAAATATTCATATTGCTTCATGCAGATACAATAAAAATATTCAACTATATAAGCGCAGCAAAAGCATTCGATTGTTTAAATACAAATTTAACAAGAATATTTAAGTTATTCCAAACATCAAATGCTTAAAATACTGAAGAACATTATAGTTCGCACTAGTTATACAAGTTAATCAATTATGAACATATTTTCTTTCAGATTCTGAATTTCTAGATAAGTATGGTAGATTGTTTATGAAAAGACACCTTTTTTTCCCCTCATAATTTCATTCTTTTCCTGATGGTTTACGAGAAATTTAACTTGAAAACACAATTGACACTGCTAAAAATTTAAGAGTGAAGTCTCCGTTTTACCAGATCTATATCGGAGAAAGAGCGCGGCACGGCAGCCTTTAGGGTTGCAGGGGCACGATGGTGGTCTGGAATCTTGTTGGTGGGGCTGCAAGAGTGGCGCGGCAAGTGTAGATTGTGGGCTACATCGGCATCGAGTTGAAGACTGTTACAAAGTAAGATAGAGCGGCTACCAGGTGCACGAGCGGGTAGAGAATGGCGGACAGTGATTTACGGTCGCCACCGACTCAACAAACAGGAGATACTCGAGAGAATCTGTGAAGAGTAACTCTGAGATGAAATGCAGAAATGGAAAATGGCGGTCGAGTAGGGAACAGGAGGGGCTTAATACTGTAATATAACATTTTCTGGGGGGGACGTTCACAATAAATAAAAACTGCACTGTGGGCCGCCGGGTTCCATAGTACTAAAACCGGAAATTCCAAGTCTTTCCGGCGTTTTTAAATGGGCCCGCCTGGTTCTATAGTTGAGCCTGACTGAGCCGAACAACACAGGCCTTTTGTTTACAAATTCACACTTAATACTAAAAAGTATAATAAAAAATAATATGATATATATATTTTTTTTGGGTGAAATTTAAGCAATGCATATTCCACATTTTCTAGAATATCAATTTATATTAATTTAATAATTTATTTTTCATTTTTAAATTAAATCTAAATTTACGAAAAGTATAAAATTTATATATTTTCTTTTCAATTTATTTTTATAAAAGTATTTTTTTTTTTATAAACTTAACTAATTTCCATTTTTAATCCAACTTTCTTTTACTTTTTCTCTTTTGCTATTTTCTTATTATGTTAAAAAAGGAGAAGAAGGTAGTTTTATTTAAAATTCAACAAATAGATGGACAAAAGGAAAAGTGGTGCCCACTCATGTCACTATCAATGAAACAATCAAACAAAAAGTCCATGGTTGTTGCGGTCAACATCGTGGTCCAGATGACCACCAAATGCCATCTAACGGTTTAGATTCGTCATCAAAATATTAAAGGGTTCTCAATACCCCAAGCTTATTTAAACCGTTGATCGTACCCTCTAACCGCATCCAACGGCTCATTCCCAACCTCCGTTTCATATCTAATACCAGCAGTTATTACCTTGTCCACCAAAGCTCACCCAGGCCTGCAAAGCATATAGACAAGAGAGAGAGAGAGAGAGAGAGAGAGAGAGGGTGGTGATGGAGAAGGAGAGAGAGCAACAGGTGTACTTGGCAAGACTTGCTGAGCAAGCCGAGAGATACGATGGTAAGCTTTTAATAAATCTATAGAGCGTGTTTGTGGATCTCTAATTTTTCATTTCCCCAGAAGTTCGTGGACGGAGATATATATATATTTTTTCTGGTTTTTAGTTTTTCCTTGATTCATGGATCGGAGTCTTCAATTCACGATAACGTATTTCTTGATCTTTTAACCGTTTGTTAGTCTGATGGATTCGTTCTGCTTTTCAGAGTAATAAGCATTTCCAGCACTTTTCATCTAGGGCTCCATCAAATTGATTAATTTTTTTAGTTTGTATTTGTAGTGCTTATTCATATATATATATATATATGTTTTCATGTTCCTGGTGTGATTTCTTGACATGGTGACTAATAAGCACATTACTACTGTCGTCAAGAATGCTGGGTTTGTATTTTAATGCAGTTGTCGGATCTTGACATGATCCGTGAAAAGAAGGGGGGAAGTTGAGAATGACAACATTTTTCTTGTTTCTGTTTTCGATTGATTCGGTTTCTATCTTCTGATTGATATAATGTAATTCCATAATAGCCTGATTCGTTAAACAAATAATAAAGAAAAATCAAGATAGCCCTTTTTAGGTTTGGGTCTGTGTCCATTCTGCTTTTATTTTGAAGTCCATATGAAGTTATTAAAATTGTAAATTTTAATGTGTTTGTATGTTTTTATCTTATGAATTGTTCTTGGTTAGCTTTTCTGGTCCATAATATAATTTCATGTGTGGTTCAAGGCAGCAGATTAGACGTTATATCATCTGATGTCATAAAGTTAGAATAGGATGATTTGCGTTTTCTGAGGAGGAGTGAGACATGATTAACTCCTTATTTTACTGGAGGAGTCAAGTTCATCTTTATGTTGGGTTTGATGGTTTACTTGGAAATTGCACTTCCTGCAGAGATGGTTGAAGCAATGAAGAAAGTAGCTAAGTTGGATGTGGAACTAACTGTTGAGGAGAGGAATCTGGTATCTGTTGGATATAAAAATGTGATTGGGGCAAGAAGGGCTTCATGGCGGATATTGTCTTCAATTGAACAGAAAGAGGAGGCCAAGGGGAATGAGCAGAATGTGAAAAGGATAAAGGATTACAGGCATAGGGTAGAAGATGAGCTTTCGAGGATCTGCAATGATATATTGTCTGTCATTGATAACCATTTAATTCCATCATCCTCGACAGGAGAATCAACTGTTTTTTACTATAAGATGTGAGTTCCCTCGTACTTTTTTGATCTTTTTAAGTTTACGTTTCCAAATTCATGTATTCTTAATCATAAGATGATATTTGAAAGAATCTGTTCTTAGGCGTAGTACTTTCAGTAAGTAATTATACTTTGGACAAGTTGAATTTTGTCTCCCACAAGAATTTTGCAGTCCAATGTCACATAGTGGGATTATGGGAATAAGCATAGGAACATGATGAGTCTATTTTCACTTATGTTGCATGAATCTAGTAGTCCGAGAAGGTATTCCTTTTTGTCTCCTCCGCCTATGGTTTCTGTCATTTCTATCTTTCCACTTCTTGGTTCTAATAGAAGATTAAACTCAAATTTCTTGTGATTACAGGAAAGGAGATTACTTTCGCTATTTGGCAGAGTTTAAAACAGGCAATGATCGTAAAGAAGCTGCAGATCAGTCACTTAAGGCTTACGAGGTTGCTGTAGTTCCTCTTTTGCATTTTTTTCACGATCATTTGATTTTCTGGCTACTTAGAAATTAAAATGCTACCTTTTACTTGTGCTGTTTAATTGTAGGCTGCTACAGCTACAGCAACCTCAGATTTGCCTCCCACACATCCTATCAGACTTGGTCTGGCTTTGAACTTTTCTGTTTTCTACTATGAAATCCTAAACTCTCCTGAGAGGTTAATCTCTCTCTCTCTCTCTCTCTCACACACACACACACACGCACACACACACACACGCACACACGCACACGCATACACACACACACACACACGCACACACGCACACGCATACACACACACGCACACACGCACACGCACATGCACACACACACACGCACACACGCACACGCACACACGCACACGCACACACAAAAGCACTTGAATGCATGGCTGTGCATGTGCCGCCATAAACATTTGCACGTGTGCATTTTAGTTAGCGCACAAGAATGCTTTACTTGCTGGATTTCTTGTAATCAAGGGTGATTTATCCAGATACTAACTATAACTTGTGGATGCATTCTGTTTGGTTGTGTCAGTACTGGATGAGCTCAAGTATTCATTGCTGTTCCTTCTCATGTAAACTTGTTGTGCAGAGCTTGCCACCTGGCTAAACAAGCATTTGATGAGGCAATTGCAGAACTTGATAGCCTTAACGAAGAATCCTACAAGGACAGCACCCTTATTATGCAGCTTCTTAGGGATAATCTCACCTTGTGGACCTCAGATCTGCCAGATGAGGGTGGTAACCTCTCTTCTATCTCTCTCATGCTTGGTTGGCTAATTATCTTGGGTTGACTTTAAAATTGTGTTGATGAATTTAAGAAATCTAACTTCACTAGCTAAATACTTCGTAAGATGGATATTGTTTTCATCTTATGCTAAAAGCTCAGGGGATTTAGGAATGAGGATAGTATCCATCCTATAGAAGAGATGAACATATTTCAGCAGTTTTCACATTGGTTTGGTAGTTGGGATATGTTTTTTATTATGACATTATATAGTGAATGGTCAGATCCTGAGTTTCATCAGTTGACTGGTGATAGCTATTAATTTATTCTTCTAAGTGATCACCAATAGAAAGTATGAAAATGAGCAAAAAAAAAAAAAAA
>NW_019014656.1:1030169-1068830 GCF_000150535.2 Carica papaya | reverse complement strand
TCAGCACTATTTGAGAGAATTGCGTGGTCAGTCCTCTAGTAGACTTTTAAGATGGATCTGTTTGGATCAACACAAAACTCGTCCTCGAATGATAGAAATGGGAAAGTATGTGGATGTCCAGATTTACTACAAAGTCAAACCAGAAAAAAACCTGTAATTATCCATTACGTGAATACATCCCACCTCTTTTAGGATATTGGAGAATAAATGCTTCTGTAGGAAGGCAGGTACACTATCTCCCAAATGACCATCATAAATAGCAAAGAGGCCTAACTCATGACCATGAACGTTCACAAACTTCGCGACATGATAATCCTCCATTGGATGATTAGCCTTTCCTTTTACCAGACAAAAACCATACTTGATTTCACCCTCATGGCTTTTTCCCTTACCAGAGCTAGAAGATGATTGTCCTCCAACAAACTACAAGGTAAAATTTCTTTAATAAGGTAAGATTAAAAAAACTTAGCTTACCTTTGTCCACATGAAAGTAAACATGTAGAAAAAAACAAGAAATATTTGCAACTATAAGCCCCTATATGCAACATCAGCAAAGCTTCTGGACAAATGAAGCATCCAAATCAGTTAAAATGTTTATTGTGTGAAACTGGAACATCGTAAAAAAACAAAACTAAATGAAGAAAACAAGAATATCATGGTAACATGTCAGTGGTTTCTAATTCTCAAGACATGGAAATTGTAATATTCTATATAAGCCCCTATATACAATATCAGGAAAAGCTTCTGGAACAAATGAAGCATCCAAATTAGTCCAAATATTCATTTTGTGGCACTGGAATATCCTTAAAAAGAATTAAATGAAGAAAACAAGAATATCATGGTAACATCCCAGCGATTTCTTACTCTTTGGACATGGAAATTGTAATATCATATGCAATTAACTTGTATAAACCCCATTACCCGTGCAATTTTGTTTCATTTGTTGCATAATTATTTAGCACTAGCAGAGCACAACCTCTAGGTTTTATAACCTCAGAGAATTGCTTCCTTCCCCCCCTCCAAAAAGAAATCTTTCACACAGTCCTGAAAGTAATCCAATGGCAGAGTGGATAAATCTCAGAAGCAGCTTTCTCCCAAAAAGCGATACTACACCAGGCTCCAATTCAACAAAGACATTCATTAAAATCACACAGGAACCTTATTACAAGATAATTACCCATCTATAAACAAGACTCAAAAATATCAAACTCCTTTCGGTAAACAAAAGAATTCTCCAACTACAGTCTCACCATAATCAAACAATTAATTTCAAACTGATCCAAAGCTCACAAAGTCCTACTAAAACAAACATAAAAGACCACAAAAAATATGAAAATAGAACAGTAATAATTCTAAACTATACAGTTGCTCTGTTTCATAAACCAGTAAACTCTTCAAGTGACAACACCATGGAAACAAAAATAGAACATCATAAAGGGTTAGAATGACTACAGAACACCAGAAGGCACAAAAAGACAAGAAAGAGTAAAAGAATTACTGCACCTGAGAATTAAAGCAGCATAACCGATCCATAGAAGCAAAAAATTCTTCAACAACTCAAATTTGTTGAACTATATTATCAATACCCACAAGTTGTAATCGCCTGAAATCCAAATTCCAAAATCATCCTACCACCTCAAATTCAAAATCTGTCCCATGGAAAAACAGAACCGATCAACACCTAGGAACCCTTCAAAAAGTCCAACCCTAAAACCCCCTCAAAACCACAAGCGGCGGGGTGGGAGGACGAGTGAAAACAAGAAGTGGGTAGTATAGAATTACCTGTTATCAATCGTTCTTGATCGAATTAAGGGATGAAGAAATTGTCTACGAAGTAGGCGGTGGTGTAGTTATAGGTGGCGGGTGATGGTGTTGAGGTATTTGCTCCCAATTGCAGTTGATTTAATATTTTGGCTAGCGGATTCTTCAGTTTGCACAAGCAATTGAATGGAGAAATCATAAACAAATACAGAGAGAGAAGCAAGAGGAGAGAAGAACATCTGAAATGTTTTTATAAAGAAGAAAATAAACAGAGAGAGAGAGAGAGAGAGAGAGAGAGAAGGATGGATGATTTTGTAACCGTTTAAGAGGGAGAGAGAGAAGGCTGCCAAAAGGGCAGACTTCTTCTCTGTTGACTTTGCGGTTTTTTATATAACTTAATGGGTTCTCCTCCCCACTTGCTCTAGTACAGCTCTCTCATGCCTTTTCTGTTCTTTAGACTTTTAGTGCACACTCAATTGGTCATGCCTTTTTTAAAAAGAAAAAAAAAGTCCAAAACAAAAATAGAACACAAGTACTTAATAGGGTTGTGGATTGGTCAAAACCCAAATTGGTTTGATTGGACCGGCCCAATCTGTCTGAAATTAAATCTTAATGAAAGATTAGTAAATATAAAGTTACACACACATTGTCCTATATATAACCCCCCCGAAGCCCTATTACTATTATTTTTTTTAATTTTTATTAAAACTTAATAAAATATCAAAATGATATATGCACATACTGCCCCATATATGTGTGTGTGTGTATATATATCCCCACCGCAATTTAGTTATCTTTATTTATACACAGAATAACCTATATCTATACTTATATATATGGGGAACCACTGAGCCTCTCTCTCGGGTCTCTTTGCTCCTTGATATCTTCATCAAAGATGAAAAAAAGAGAAAGGCTGGAATGTGCGTTAAGAGGACTTGCAGACCGGCCGGCTTCGGTCCGATACAATTTTCTTGGGGTTGGACCAGATTTTGCACTTCAGTCCAATCAAAATTTTCAGGCTAGACTAAATTTTGCACTCCCTTAATTTTACCTTTGATATTCTAGTTTTTAATAATTTTATTTAGTAATAAAGTCGTCATTATTTTATAAAATAAAACATAAATTTATGATAAATAGTTACATTGGATTATCCAGTTGTACGGTATAGATGTGGCATGCTACCCAATAAAAGCTTCATAGAGGTCCATTTGTCTAGAAGTTGATAATTAGCAATTAAAAAGAAATTCATAGGGGAACAGAATCCCCTGTGGTAGAGTGGGAGTAATTTATGATTGTACGTATTGACGACCGCCATTTGACCCAGCCGCCGATTTGACACACACAAACACACTACAATTAATTTGATATATATATATATATATAGCCAAATTGAAAGACCTCATAATTATTATGGGTTTATTTCTTTAAAAATTATTTAAAAAAAAAAAATCAATTACAAAACAATACTTCAGTGCACGCATTAATCTGCATATCAAAGATGTTACACTATTTATACATGTATATATTGTACAAATTTGGAGTCAAAATATATGTTGATATACATGGGTTGATCCAAGTCGAGTTAAGTTGACATAATCATGGGGATTATGATCAGCCATGCAGGGGACAGCAAGCCCTACAAATCTAACCAGCCTGAGTAGCCAAGTTTCTGTATACTCTGATCCCTTTTTGTATGGTAAGATGAAGCTTCTAATTAGCTCCCATAGGGCATTCACCATCCTCGGTATGGTTGCCAATAGCCAAGGCTCATTCTTGTTCCGTTCTCCTTCCAAGATCTGCGTGTGTGTATATATATATATATATTCAAATAATTATAACATATATTTTGTGGAGATTTTTATGTACTATGTTATACTATAAATTATTCTCTATAAAAATTTATACAACTTCATGTATTAATAGGAATTCATTTACCTCTCCTTTGTAAAAACTGTTGTAGTAAAGACAAGTCCCAAAATGCTTGAACAAAAATGTTGAGTCATCCGCCGGCAACTTAGGAATTAGATCATTAGAATATATAAACCTTAAATACTTAAAATTATACTTGTGTAACAACTCCTCCATAAAAATCTTCAACTCTTTATCCCCAACCCTAGGCTGCCCAAATGTGTAAACTCCTTCCAATCTCTTTAGCAAATCATTTTCTTCGTGAAACCCTAAAATTGTTGTGAATAAAATTGCAAGTGCCCCGCCCAAACTATGACCAGTCAACATAAACTTTGTTTTCTCATCTCTGTCTGATCCCAATATTTCCTTTAATTTGTCTCTTATTGAATAATAAGCCAATAATTGGTTATTGTTACGTTTAATGTTCTTCGGCCAACCTTGGTCTTTTACTAAGCCAAGAGCTTTCATGAAACCTCCATGAATCTTTATGTTACCATATAATTCGTACCAAGAGATGTCAAAATCAGTGCACCAATCATCCGCACTGAATACCTCTGTGCCTCTAAATGTTATCACTATTGTGTCAGCTTTTTGAGTTTTCAAACGAAACATAAATGCTTATGTTGTATTTTTTTCTTGATAATCTATACATATATTTATACACATATACATAAATATATATACATTTTTACATCATAATTTGTATATTATTTAAACAAAAAATAATCTTGGTGAAAAATTACTTTGTCTTACCATTCCAAAAATGAAAGTTTCCAATATCTATTAACTCCATCTGTAATGGTTAGATAATTAATATAAGATTTAAAATATGCAAATTAATGTGTGTGTGTTGTGTTTATGCATTTTTATGTGTATGTATATGTGTAATGTGTTATTTACCTTCCAGTAATTTTTAATAGTTGTTTCGACAAAAGCTTGATTCTCATATGAAATTTTAGAAGCCATCATGCAGAGTGTTGGATAATATCTATTATCTCCATATTTAATGGTTTCATTTAGTTTTACACGCGGATCTAAATTTCCAATAAATGATGAGAACTTCTTTGATTCCTTATCTGGTATAGTAACTTGACCTACAAACATATATAAACTCAAATTAATCCTTTGGAATGAATTGCAGTGAAGTACAAATAAATAACATATTCATCTACATGCATGGATTTTTATAAGATATAAAGGATATTTATATATATATATATATAATTTTTTTTTAAACGTAGAAAAAAATACATAGGAATAATATTGTTATTATTATTTAAAATAATAATATTTTTATTGATATTAATTAATTTATAAGGTATTATAGAATTATATCCTATTTATTTTTTTAATTAAAATTTATATATTTTATTAATTAAATAATAAATATATATTAATTATAATACATTCTTTTCTCCAAAAGAGAGGACACAATAACATATAATCAGTTTGAACCTACAATATTTCACGAATGAAGAAAGTATTGTCTGTGTAGCTAAGAAGCTGTTGATCTAATATTCTATATATATATCTTTTAGTAATAATTTATTTTTAAATAATTAGTTATTATTCAAACAATATGCCATTATTAATTAGGTTTATATCGTGTTCATCAGTCTAGTATTAACGTCGTTTTATAATTAATGATAAGTCTAAATATTATAAATATCCGAGCTCTATGGGTCATAAAGAGATCGGAAGTGAGATTTAGCAAATTTATATTTTATTTCTCAATAAATAATGGAGGATATATATGAGAAGTGACGATACACACACATATATCTACTGACCTCGTAAGCCATTGAGGAAGAGCATGAGCAAGTTTTGATTGGAAGACAAGAGGTTGAGCCATGTCTCCAAGGTTGAGCCAAACCATGCCAAGGGTTTGGCAATGGATTGAATAAGCTTCTGAATCAGCAGAGACTCGATTATAACTCTTCGGTGTTTCAGATTCTCCTCCTTATTCTCTTCCGGGTACTCTACTGCTGATATTTCCTCCAGTTCCGACCGCCATAACATGCGAACGAGGGCAACCAGACTCACCTCTTGTTGTTTCAATATCAAATAGTTATCGGAAAAATTGATTGATCTAACCGCCATTGTTAAATCTTGGCAGATTAGATGGAAACGTTGTCTGAGATTCTATTTAATATCAAAACGACTGCTCAGACGTCGTCTGAGATTCTTTGCGTAAGCTCGTGCATGAATGTATTGATACCTGACCGATTACTCAAATGAAGGGAAATGGCAAGGGGATTCCCATTTTGTTAAGGGATACAAATCTTATATATTTCTTTGGGTGCGTGAGAATTAAAAGAAAAGGTTACGGTTCTTTTTTTCGTTTCTTTGATTAAATTTTCTTTGGGTATTTTCAGAAATTAAGGAGTATTTATTATTCAAAAATATTTTTAAAAATGATTTCTTCAGAATTTCTTTACAAAAGGTAGATTTTTAAGGTCTTGACTAGGAAAATAATTTGGGTTCGTCTTGATTATAGAATCCAAATTTTTGACTAACTTAAAATTGTTAGTTTGTATTTATTAATTTTTTTTTATAGTGAACTTGATTTGAAATTCAACTCATAATTCTTTTTTCTAGAAAGTTTTCTACATAAAAATCTTATATTTTTGGGTTTTATTATTAATTTTTTTTAAATTGAGTTTAATTAAATTTATACAATTGATATTATAAAAAAAAACAATATATATATATATATATCAATTTTGGCTGTAGTATGTAGTGATTTTATTTATAAGTGGTAATTGGAGTGTGAAAATGAAGTTTTTTAAATTGATAAATTTTATTAATTAAGTAATATCTATAATATTAAAATAATATTTTTAGAATAACACATGTAATACAATATTTTAATAATAACATATGAATGTATAAAAAATATAAAAGAGAAATTAAATGTGTAGAGGCAATGGATACTTTGAGATAAAGTAAAGCTCAAAATAAGTGCTTTATACACACCTTACGTAAAAAAAAGTTTATCAATTTGGTTGTAACATCAGGGAAAAAAAAAGAAAAGAAATTAAATCTATATATATATATATATATGAGAATGTATAAAAAGTTACAACAGATAAAAAATTATTTATACATTATTAGAGTCACAGTGCCAAAAATATGTAATAAAATTATAAATATATTAACAAAATAAAATAAATATATGATGACATATCCAAGGTCAAAGACTTGAAAGGTGATTCTTCCATTGATTAGAAGTTTAGGTGACAGAGACGTGCTATAAGAAATATATAACAATTTATTTATTCATATAAACTTATATATGTATATATATATACACGTCAGCAAGTTACAATGATATACCTTGATTTGAACCCATAAGAAAAGAACCTGAGACAATGACATGGGAGCTTCAGCCATTAAAGAAAGATGAAAACACGTTCATGGTTAAATTGTAGAGATTTAAAATGAAATTATCATATTCACAAAATATTAATTTTATAACCTATTTTGATAAAGTTAAATTTTAAAACCCATTTACAATTATTATAAATATTTTTTTTTGGGTGAAAAATATATATATATATATATATATATATACTTATGACATATATACATGTAAACACATAGTCAGTCGGATGGAAATATCAACTATGCAGTCTAAGAAATTTGCGATGGAGTTGGCCCCAAGATTCTGATTAGGAAAATTTGTATCAAAATTCAAATTGTAAAATCAGTAAAGAAACATGGAGAAGTATGATATCTACAGTAAAATATCTGCCTAATTAGTTAATTTAATAAGTACAATCCAGGGTTTATTAGCAGACTACAGAAAAGCACAATCATTTCCTTGGCATAAGCCTTCATCTCACCTCCTTATCAGAACAATGGAATCCTATACACCAAATCTATGCATATGATACAAAAAAGGGAAACAAGAGAAAAAGAGAGCCGATCAGCTGCCTCTACCAGTTTCCATTTTTCATACGTAACCTTAGTTTGATAGGAAGTCAACTGCTGATCATGTTAGACCAGTGAAGGGAGAAGATTTTAGACAATATATATATATATATAGAGAGAGAGAGAGAGCAACAATTCATAATCCCTCTGGTCTAAGGATCAACCATCGATGCACTCCCCGTCTCCTGTCTCTTCATCTGTCATAACATGACTGGTAAAATGTTCAGTCTCCACATTTGTCTTTTGTCACCTGTTAACAAAAGATTATATAAGTCTCAAGTTTAAAATGACAAAGACTAATTCATACCTCAGAAATGAAAGCAGCACGCTTTACTCAGTAGAACAAAAAAAAGCTATCTTACTTTCAGTAAACTATCATATCAAACTTGCTGATCACTTATAAAAGAAAGCAGTAGGGCATATAGAAAAAAGACAGCTGTTCAATTCCATATGAGAATTCTTGGCTTATATACAACTTTACACGGAGGCATGTTATATAAATAGATCCACAACTTCAGAACACCAATCCAAGGTGAACTAGAAAAAGAACTGTTTTTGTTTCATGGTCTCCATGAGTTCTTACCCAGTTTGCGAAAGCCTTCTCCAGTTCATTATTTGGTGAGACTGCGGATGCCTTTGCAAGTATGAAGAACTCGTCCCAATCCCATTTTCCTCACCTACAAACTGCTCCGAGTAACTGGAAGCTGGAGGAGACCAAACTGGGACCACACCCCCATCCCTCTCTCTTCTACTACTACTACTAGAAGATTCTGCTGTTGAATCTTCAGGATTTACAATCCCAAACTGGATATTAAATTGTGGCAAAGAATTGTTGTTACGATTTGTCTGAGGAATTTCTTGATTTAGTGCATCCCTCCTTAGGTCTTCATTTTGATCACTTACAATCATGTTTACATTCCGTGGAACTTCTGCCCTGCTATCTGCCACTGAATTTTGAAGATCCAAAGAAGATTCTTCCTCTTCTACTCTCAACAAAGAAGAAGTAATGCTGGGAACCATCTGATCCTCATAACGTCGAATTGCAGCAGGAAGCTGGTTGTTCCTCACAGGTTCATGGTTTTCCTCCATCTGTATGTCCTGAGGGAACGCAATTGGTGTTGATTCAGAAGAGTCTCCAAGCCCTTCCTCAGTTCCATTCTCAATTGCAGCTCTTGAAGCTGCTTCATGCTGCCACATTTCTGAAAGTGCTTCTTGCAACCTACCTTTTGCTGCATCTATCCCAACAATTGGGAGGGGATAATTTGATCCCAACTCAATTCCAGCAGCCTGAAGTACGGATTCTGGCGCATTCCATGGGTGGTGTATCCATTCAGTTGGAAGTCTGGCAAGTTCAGGGAGCCACCGCCTTACATATTCTCCATCAGGATCAAACTTGTAACCTTCAAACTGTATGAGATCAATAACTGAATGAGAACAATTTTCAATCTGTACTCTACACGAAATCTTGAGTCTGATACAATAGATTCAGTAAATTAAGAAAAATCACAATTTCAGTTGAATATTTTCTTTTTTTTTTTCAGTTTTTCCTTTGCATGGAGAAAACAAACTAATAAAGAGAAGAAAATGTGAATAAGGCAATTAAGGGTATGCTTAGTAGTGCACAACACAAGTTCAGAAGTTGTGGTTTAACCTAAGGCAGCCAAGGATATTGTCCCAGAGTAGGAAGACGAATTGGCTTGGGGGTAAATTCATGAGCATTAATCAATTATTTACAGAAGAAAATGTGTTCGATTTAGAAGGTTGTGCCTTTAATCTTCAGATAGCAAAGAGGTCAAGCAAGATTGCCGGACTAACAATGAACAAAATCTACACCTAAAATTCGTTTTTTATCAAATTAATTAGAGAATCTGCAGGCATACTTGACAGGCATGTCCGAACCATTGAGTAACAGAACCAAACTGCATTGAAATAATTATCATTGGCCAAACCTGTGGATTATCTATGCGATCAAATTCACGGCCATCAGGGAGAGTACCAGATATATACTGCCAACCAAGAGCATCACTCTCAAGATCTGCATCTAAGAGGGTATCCCAGAAATACTTCATTCCCCATCTCCATGGAAGCTGTAGGACTTTTACAAAGAAGCTAGAAACAACTACTCTTATACGATCATGAAGCCAACCAGTGGCCCACAGTTCCCTCATGCCAGCATCCACTAATGGATATCCAGTTCTTCCTTGTCTCCAAGCCTTAAAATAGCCTTCATCAAGAACCCATGGGAAGAACTTAAGGTGCCCAAGAAGAGGCCTTTCATGACTGTAAGGATGGTTAAAACTCATGTATCTTGAGTATTCTCTAAGGCCAATTGATTTAAGAAACAAATTAACACTATCTTCACCAGCCTTATTCCCTTCATTGGCCCATTGAACTTGTTTGATGCGGATCAGATGGAATACTTTTCTAACACTTACCTCCCCAAAATGCAAGTGTGGAGAAAGGAACGAGGTGGTGGCACTATCAGCCTTTCTCCTATTCTTGGAGTACTCAATTAATGGTCCATTAATGAATGTTGTTAGAGCCTTATCAGCATTGCTCCACCCAGGTGACCATGCTCGAGCAAGAAGAGCATTACTTCCCTTCTCTGATTCATCTTCAAACACCAAAGTGTCTGAAACGCATCTAGATACATCACCTGCAACATTGAGGCAATGTTCAAAAGAAGCTTGGATATTGACAGAATCAATAGATATAAGTTACTTGCAGCAAAAAATACATATGTTGTCAAAGAACAATGGAAGAGCCCGGAATTCTAAATGTTGGATCTTTCAAGACGAGATTGAGTATTCCAATAGAAATCAAACTCATATTTTATGCATGATTTAGAGTTTGTTCTCCACCTAATGTTAACATTTCAATAAACTATACATTGTCCTTAAGGCTGAAGCTAGCCATTAAGCAAGTACAATTAGACCTTAGAACAGCTCCACCCAGGTACCCCATACGATGAAAACAAGAAACAGAGAGAAAGAGAAGAGGAAGTAGCAAAAACAGTAACTAAATTGGGGGAAAAAAAACAAACCTGAAATAATTCTTTTAGGTGGGAGAAGTGGGGCATCCGGGTCATAAGGCATACTAAGGCATCTTTCCCAGAAGACGTCAAAGGTTGTGAATGGGCGTCCTTGTGCATCAGTAACATCCCATGGCTCATATAGTAAATCGGCATTAAAAGAACGAACTGTTATTCCTTGTGCAGTTAACACCTCCTTTGCCCGATGATCCCTAACCAGAGACAGGGGATCTGTAAAACAACAAATTCCCATTAGAATCTAAATGCAAACTGACTTTCTTTGTCTTCCAATGTAATGGGGATGATATATACAAGAATGAGATACACAAAGAAGAAACCTCCTTGAAAAACAAGACTAAAATATGTTCCTCCAGTAGAACCAACTAAAGAAAAAAGAGAATTCTTCAACTCAATCCTATGCTTAAAAAACACAGACACTCATAATTCTGCATAGCACTAACAGCAAAACCACTTCAAAATAAGCTTCCTAGACGTCCCGGGATTATGTAGAATACAAAGCCCACTTTCCTATACAATTGATCAAACATTTAGATTTCCAATTTCTAAAAAGCAGAACAAGTAACGGTTATTAATTCAGAGTATTTTGCAATATTATATTTCATCAAATACCAAGCACTACATAAAAGAAAGGAACTAGATTAAAAAACAAAGACAATCCAAAAGGGACAACAGCAACGAAGTAAAAACAATATCCTCAAGGTCAATCGACATGATGCTCAAAACCCATGCATGAAAATATTATATATATGTATGTGTATAAGAGACAAAATAAAGAAAGAAGATAGAGCAACTGACCATACAAGTGGTTGAAGAAGAGCTGGGTAGCACCGGTGGCTTTAAGAACCTCAATCAGAGAAGAGACACTGTCAGTAGATCTCTTGGTGATGAGATGAGTACCGAGGCTTCTCAAGGAAGAATCAAGATGAGCCAAGCTCTGCTTCAGCCACCATCTAGAGACCCTTCCTGGATAGTAATGATCTTCTTCCTCCGGAGCCCATACAAACACAGCAACGACGGCACCGGCCCTCACGCCAGCTGCGAGTGCTGGGTTATCTTCAACCCTTAGATCTCTCCTGAACCAGACTATGCTACACCCACCACCTGACATCTCCAGAGCTCACCTCCCAAATACCAAAAAACGCCCACTTTTTATCTCTCCCCTAATATACCCTGCCCTCGTCCCTCACTTAACCTGAAATTGCTGTAAGTAAATCAGAACCCACAAAGATAATACGTATTAAAAACTTATCTTTTTCTATGTTGGTAGCTTTTTGCCTACATACGGGGTACTACTGTTCAACTTTTGAGAATTATCGTATGGGTGGAGAGTGTTAGGCGATAAGCATCATTTACTCTTGCTTTTTGGAGTATTTATTTATTGTTTATTTCCGGATTTATGGAATTTTTTCAAAAACATGTTTTCATAATTTGTGGGATTAATTAGGTTCATATACCACAAAGACGATTAAGGAGGAGGAAGGGAGAGATGAGCTTGGGCGAGTGAGTGAAGAGGATTGGTTAACAGAGTGGGGACAGAGCAAATTTGATAGACAAATTGCAGCCACAACTTTTGTTTTTGTAAGATTTTTAATTTTCCTATTGCTTATCCTTTTACAAAACAACAAATCGCCAACCACACCTCTAGTTCCTTCTCTAGCCGTCTCTCCATGACAGGGTGGAAAAAATAGTGATATGGCATATGGGGTTTTCTGTCTCAAATCATTTACAGCGAAAGAAGATAATTACAAATGCATAATTATCAATAAGTTCTTGCTTGTAGTAAGGTAGACGGTAAGGTCATATTTGGAATTTTATTGGTAAACAAACTGAGATGTACAGGCGATTGATTTCTCTGTCATATATACGCAATTTAGTAATATAACTCAATTCAAAAATGTGATTATTGAGAGAAACTGTTCATTATAGTATTCAAATTCATTTAATATAACAAGAAAAAGCTTGTGAAATTAAGTTTTATTTATTTTTATATAAGACCCAACATTAATCTATTTAATGGCATAAATTTAACTTTAACCCATTTCATTATTACGGGTAGTAAATGGAAATGTATGTATGTAATGATTATAAGGATGTAGTACAAAGATAATTTTATATGAAAAGGAGATTCTGTTGGGAGTTCAGATGATAAAGGGGACAGCAAGCTATGGAGATGCAGAGTAGTTGTCTACCCAGTTCGGCCTTTTCTGTCGCAGTGGGCCTTGCCTTCTTTTTCCTGGAGCTCAGATTCCATTTCCATTAGTGATTTATGATGCGTCTATACATCACTTATGACATATTAATATCATATGAATACAATTAATGACAATGTTATAAATCATCTCTAAATATAAAAACAAAAAAAAAAAAAAGTTATATTCATATTAGCTCGAATAATATAATATTTTTTAAAAAAATAAAGTTAATGATTCTAAGTTTGAAAATGTCATCATTGAAAGATACGTGTATGTATGCATGTATATATGCACGCATATGAGAGTAGAAGAAGAAGAAGAAGAAGAAGAAGAAGAAGAAGGAGGAGGAGGAAAACAGAGAGGGATGGGGCGGAGAGAAGTGGAAGAAAGAATATAAATAGGGGAATGCGCATGGCATGTGGGTGTGGTCCATTTCAATTTGTTTTTGTAGGTTTGTTGCCATCCCTAAATATTAACGTCCTGGTCAACATGAGCTGGTCCCCCTCCAAACTACACCCCATAATTTGCATTTCTATTCTTCCCCACATACTATTTTTCTAATTATACACCTCGACTCACATCTCCACTAAATCCCATCCATATATACATACACATGTATACGTAGAAATTAGACACCATGGGAACAGGACTGCTCAAAGCACACAAGACTAAGTTAGGCAATCGCACCAGTAATTTTTTTCTTTGTGATTTTTTGATCCAATAAGAATAATGGAAGGAAGAATTAGTTTATGTTGTAAAATTGAAGGTGTAATTATGGGCATCCCATTAATTTCCCAGTCACATCAGAATTGTTCTTTTCTGGCGAATTTTGCTTTTAGAGCCAACTCTTCGTATTCTTTTGATTTTGATGACCCACCAACTATAAATGCCCAATTCATTTGCATTAATAATTTCCCTAATAAACTATACATGTCTTTTCTGAAAAAGTGGGTATATGTATATACACACATCTATCAGTGAAAGACAACAGTTGGGAAATGGGGAGGTCAAATTTTTGCTTTTATATTTTTGGCAGGTGCAAGTGGGCCCAATACCTATTTGGCGGCCCATATAATAATTATTTTGGGCTTTTGCTTCTTTCAGCCCTCCTGCCCTTTTACTGCTCGATTTATCTTTATATATATATAAAAGTTATTGGAATTTGTTTCGGAATAACTTAAACCTTCCTCCAAGAAATTTCTAAGACGTATATGGTCACAGACATAATAGAGAAGACATGCATAAAAAATTTATAGAATTTGACCATAAACTCGTATTAGCTACGGTCACTTAATTAATTTCACATGATCAGAAAGTCACCATAAAAATATGAAAGGCAAATTTTACGTGCATTTCTTACCAGCTTGATTGGCATATATCTCTAAAACCCAACTACTTTCATGTTCACGAGTCTCCCATTTCAATATCAGTCGTCAAATATATCTACACGTACACTTAATATCTCATGATTAATTCATGAGATATTTGAACTTGCCACACACACACACACACACATATATATATAAAAGAAAACATACCATTTCTTGAAGTTTCCAACTCATAGCCAATCCATAATTTCCATGTAGTCGCCACCAAACTGATAAATATATATATATTGATCAGTTGATAGAATCTGCTTCCCCACTCGCATGGTCTAACTTATGTTCGACATAAATGTGATGACAGAAGAAGCGTTTGATTTGAGTGATGTATAACATATATTTATGAGCCGGTATAGGATTAGGTGGTGTGAAAAGTTTTTTAATTCTTAATTTCTTTAATTTTCTCTTTCAAAAACGACGTCGAGTGAGAAGAATTAACAAACCTAACCATGTCGTTTTTTTTTCTATTTTGCTTTGACAATCATGACCAACTTGACCTTAATCAAAACATTTCCAATAATCAACCTAGATTAATTATTGCCAAGCACACTTAAATTAGCATTAAAAAGAAATTAAAATAGAACAAGACAATATACTCGTCTGTGAATTAAAAGGCGTACCTTAATTCATTAACAAATTAAAATTTAATGGGTGGATTAAAAATTGATCTTCATGGTTTAGCAGTCAATCCCTTGAGAGAAAAGAAATCAAATTCTAACTACTCATCGACAGAATTAATCACGCATTCCGTTTCAAAGTAATCATCCAATTCGATTTCTGGCTGGTACAAACTTTTCTTTTCAATTCAGAGTACTTGCAAAACAATGTAATAATAACATATATTCAACAAAAAAAAAAACTCCCACAGCACCTTGAATAATAATGACGGGATGATTCAATTGTCCAGTGACAAAACCGCGCCTCTGTACGTAGTGATACAGAACATTCTCCTATATATATATATGGGTGTGTGTGTGTGTATGTAATTCTACAAGGCCTGTATATCCACATAATACATTGAAACTATGTCTGAGTGTAGGTGCATGAACATAAAACAGAATGCATGCATGATCCGATTTGTAAAAAGATTATACCTATAGTAACAGAGTACGCACACAGCATTGCATGGAATGGTGATTATGCATGCAACTCCAGATCAAGTTGTCGAAAATGTGACAATCATGAGATGCCATGCATAACAGGGTCCTCAGAACCAAATTCGGGCCAGTTATACGGAGATCCACCTCCAAAACTGCTCTCAGCCACTCCTCCTGCATTGCTTAATGACGTCTCGGTTAAAGTTGGCGGGATTACAGGAGGAGTGGGAGATGGAAGATTAAGCCATGAACAATCAGGTTGTGGGTTATAATGATCAGCTGCTTGGCTGACCAAAGTAGTGAAGTCAGAATTTTGGGAAACCTGATAATCATCACTTATATTCAACGACGACGTTTGGAAATTGAAAGTGACTGGTGGTGGGTCTGGCAAGTGAGATAATTGACTTGGATGGTGGAGTGGTTGAGAGCCACCAAGTCCAAGCGAAAAAGAAGCAGCTGGTGGAGTATTATTTATTTCTTGTGAATTTAAAAGTGTTGGATGGGGATTATTTTCTTCTTTAGTATGAGGAATTGAATTCAATAAGGCGAGAACATCCAGTTGATCTGTAATGTCATTACTGCTGGTTAGCGAAGCTGTTGACTGCTGAAGAAGATATTGTAGGTATTGAAGCTTGGCAAGCTGAGCAGCTTCAGCTTGTAATCTTACGTGCTCATCTAATGGGTTATAACGGTCCATTAGATCTTTCAGACTAGCCAGAGCTATGAGCTGAGGCAAACTAGCGAAGAGGTCTGTTCTTGGTTGGTGAGTCATTGGATCAATACCCATCTGAATCAGCTTCTTCTTCAAATGGGTGTTCCAGAAGTTTTTTATCTCATTATCTGTCCTACCGGGTAGGTGCGTTGCAATTGCAGACCATCTATGAAGTACTCAAGAATTAATTAATGAAAACCCAAATTAATTAAGCAGTTAAAAGAGCATTAGCAATGCTGTTTTATTATATACGTATAGAATTATATTTGACTTACTTGTTTCCAAGGATAGAGTGGAGATGGAGGATGGTTTGCTCTTCTTCTTGAGAAAATTTGCCTCTCTTGATGTCAGGTCTCAAGTAATTGGTCCATCTTAGCCTGCAACTCTTGCCACATCTATTGAGACCTGCATACATATAAGTACATATGTAGCAAACATATTAATTAGAATCCTTTCAATGCTATATATGATCTGTTCCGTCGTCGCCAAAATTTTAACATAAAAAGTAATAAAACAGCTGGAGGAGCTATCCCGGCGGTTTTACGCGCTGGGAAAGAACATTGTGTGGAGAGAGAATCTTTCAATCGGGTATAATGCTATATATATAATATACCTGCTAGTTTGGGGAGGGCTCTCCAACTTCCATGGCCATGTTTCTGGATGTAATCAACAAGTATTTGATCTTCCTCTGGAGTCCAGGGCCCTTTCTTGAGGCCATTTTCATCACAACAAGGGGATCTTCCCATGTCTTATCTTTACTATATATGATTAATGATTTGCTTTGGTAGTTGCTTCCTTCTCAACCCCCACCAAGAACAATGTAGCCTTTGCTCTTTATATATGCATACATAATATGATATGTATTTATCCTCTCCTTTCCCTGAAATATGTATGCTCCTTGCCCACTAACCGACATCAATATAGATTTTCCTAGGCCCAAGATTAAACTATATATTTATATATATTTGACTATATAACTGTGCTTGTCCTTTTAGATTAGGTTCAATTATTAATCGTTGAGTTTCCTGACAGCCATTTAACTAAAATGAAAGACAACTACGTTAAGACTTTGTAGAAATTTTGAAAAAAATACAAAATGGTGGTATATTCCTCCCATATATATATATATATATATATGTGTGTGTGTAATTATTTCTGCCAATTAAGCCATGGAAAAAATTAACGTTTATATCTGATTATAAACAAGATATTGAATTTTCAATATAGGATGTACTTATTGGTAATAATTTAACAAGTGATGAACTTTTTATTTGGACTGTCTTGTTAGATTTTTTTTAGCAAAATTTGACTTGGGTATACATGGCAGGTTCTGATTGGTCAAAGGAACATATCCCATGCAGGCAAGAAAGAGGAATACCTTTTGTCATTTTTGTTTTCATGCAAGGCCTCCAGGGAAAATCTACACTAACTCGGACTAGGAATCAGACTCGAAATTTCCATGTTCGTATATACTTTTCAATGTTATAGATACTCACACGCGTATACGTATATGATATGTATAATTTAACCAAGAGTACGTATATGTGCGTCTGTATATATATTTATTACATGCATTATGTGATTGTTTGAGGAGGTACATAAAGTAATAGATGAAATTAAAATATCATTTTAAATTACAAGTTAATTTTTTTTTTCTCTTTTCTAGCAATCACAAACAATATATTTGCGTACGTATAGCTTGAGTTTGGTTAATTAATAATTATAAATTAAAGGATATGATTATACCTTCAACGAAGGTTCCTTGTCCGGGTGGACCATTCGAGGATTCGAATTAATAAAGCAGTGATGTAAGAAAGATCAAACTTTTAATTAATTTAGATATCAACTTTATATATGTGATGTAATAGATTGAATATATATATATATATATATATATATTCTTAGTTTGTTTTCAAGTGTCAGCTAAACAACTGATTTACTTGCTCTGGTGGGTTTCTAACCAAAATCTGATTAATTATAAATTGAACTCACAATCGTTGCATATATTTAATTGGCCTCAGCAGCCACACGTATCCATATGTCTCTCGGTTTCCATGCACGAATCTCACACAAAAGATCTTCTCTCTCTTTCTCTCTCTAATATATATATATATATATAGATTTATGTATGTGAAGAAAATCTTCCTAATCTCACCTCCTTTTGAATTCAACTGTTATTATTATAACAATAAAGTAATTAACTGTGGTTTAATTAGAAAATTAAATTAATTGCAGATATAAAATTGAAATGTGGCGTTACTGTACGTACAAGAAAGTGATTAATGAGGAGTTGGCTTGTAATTGAAGCTTAATTGTGTGAATAAACCAGAAAATGAAATACCATATAAAGACATTTCCAGACAAGTTAGCTTAATATTTGTGTCTTTAAGTTCTTCACTGGTAACCTAATTGGTGACTAACCACAAATTGAAGACATCACAAGAAATTACCTACTTGACTTTACTCCGCCCTCTCTAGTTACTTATTTTAACTAATATATCTGCCATATTCTACCTATACATACATTTGGTTCAACTATATATCACTCCACAATGAAGTTACATGCGTTAGATTAAGGGTTACTTTTTTTGGGTTTAATTTATTTTTAAATTTTAGTTCTAATCTATACATATATTCTATTAATGAAATGTGTATCTAATAAAAAAAAAAATGTGCTTATGGAGTTAAATATGTTATATATATTATTAATTATTTGGGAAAATATTAATTTTAATTAATATGACAAAGAAATTAATATCAATTTTGAAATTAAAATAATAAAACTTTTAAATTTAGGTTGCTTTCATTTTCTGTCAGTAGAAAATTTTTGGATTGACTGAATTTATATATATCTCGATGATAATGAAGCTTTGCAATTATTATCATTATTTCTTTACATTCGTGTGTTTATTATGCACCAAAATATGTATAATTATGTGTAATACTTGAGAGAACAAATTAAATTGAGATATTTTTAATTTTTTTTAGATTCGTGCATCTGTTTTTTAATTATGTATGTATAGGTTTGTTCATTTTAGTATGTAGGAGGTACGTATTTTAAAATAATTTAAAGCATAACAAGATAATATTAAAATTAAATTTTTGAACTCCATTATTATTTTTATTTGCATTTTTTTTCTTGTTAATTAAATTATATAATTCTGTATATAAAGTACATATTAATAAATTTAAAAAATAAAAAATATGTATTTTTAATGAACCAAGTAAAAATATTAATTTTTCATCTCTCAACTTGGTGGGCTCTTGGGCGTGCAAGAGGCCCAGAAAGTAACAAAAAATATGGATCAGGTTAAAACTAGAAGACCGATTCGAGAACCAGGAGATGAATTTGCGACCTTGGCCCAATTGTTCTTTCAAAGAAACGAGCTAGAGCTAAATCCATGTGCCTTCATTTTGGGCTTTTTACAGTGGCGGACAACATCAATATTCAACAACGTCACCCCAAGGATGATGGCGATCAGTTGCCCAGTAGGTAGCAGAAGTTGAGAGTGATTATGTTTTTATTATTTAAAAAGTAACTTTGAAGTCGTTAATGGCCAATTCTTTGGCAATAATAATGGCAGCCGAACATTTAAAGAAGCTAAGAAACCGTTGAGGAGCAGCATTTAAAGCAATTCGCTACATCACGTTTCCAACAAAGAGAGAAAATAGAAGAATACCCAAGAAATTGGCTCTATTTTCCATGGCCACCAAAATCTCTCTTTCCCCCATCATCCTCATCATTTGCTTTCTACCCTCTTTACCCTCTTTTTTCTGCTGCTTAATAACAGTTTTAGCGACGGAATTTCAATTACCCGTTGAGTTTATTACCTTCTCGGAGGCTTTTGTTTAACACTCCTAATTCTGGTCTTGTCTGCAATGGCGAGCGATACCGCTCTGCGATTATCGATGGTGTGGTTGGCGGCGGTGATTGTGGTTGTTGGGATATGGACGCAGTCGTTGAAGAAGATGATGGTTACTTACGTGGTGGGTATGCTTGGGATTGGTGGGGTGCTTTTGCCGGACTGGGATTTCTTTGATCGGGATTTCTCTAGGTGGTGCTCCCCTGTCACTGCCGACGAAAGAGAAGCTGCTCTTGCTCAAAGATCTGGACTAAGAAGGTAAGTTGTGCTCTGTTTTTGTTTTGTTTTCAATTTTGGGGTTAATTTCCTTCTATTTCCAACTATGATGACTTCATTTTATTTTGATTGCTATTGTTATTTTTCCTATGCCTTCAACTTTGGTTGGTAGGAAAAGGTTGGAAAAGAGAGTGAAAATTCTCCTTTGCCTTTTAGTTGTTAGGTTTAGTTGATGAGAGAGATGAGAAGCTATACTTTTTCAAGCTTAGAGGATATTGGATTCTTTTCTATGATTGCTCACAAGAATGGGAAAAACTGAACCAGAGATTAATTATAGTATTTAATTAATTTTTTGCTACTTTTGTTATATGTTTGTTTATCTTATCAAATTTTAGCTTATTAGAGTCAGAAAAAGACTGGGGCTTCTTTCACTCATTTGTTCATGTCTCTTTCCCTAGCCAGTCATTTAAGCTGGTGGTGGAAGTGATTGAGAGGGTTATCTAACTTAAATTGAGCTCATGCTAGTAATTGCTTTTGAGGTGTTTGCGAATAAGGTAGGTACTAATTTGCCTTGAATTTTGACCAAAAAAACGAAGCCCATATCATTCCAAAGAGGGAATTTTGGTGTAGTCTTTAGCAGTTAATGAAAACCCTATAAGCTGTGGATAGCCTTTGAGCATATAACATTTGTAAGGAGTGAATCTTGGTAAGATCTTGAGCAATCAATGAAAAACTTATAAGCTGGATGGGCTCTAATCTTTTACCATAGTGCTTTTCAAAAGCCGGAAGTAGCTTTCTTAAGACTCATCATTTGCTTCAAAATCCATTTAAAATTGAAAGAGTGTGCATGAAGCTTGTTTAGGATAGCTTTTTGTAACTATTGCCCAAATTTCTTTGTGCAACTAGATTCTGGAATTAAAGTGCTAAATTGAAAAAAAGAATGATTAGTTAATCCTAAAGTGCAGGTATAGAATCTACCCCTTGAGGCTGATCTTATACAGCACAGTATATGGGTTTGCTCTATACAAGTGGTGGATGTTCATATCAAGCTAAAAAAGCTTACAAAACCAAGTGAAGTGGCAATGATTTCCGAAGCAATTTGTAAAATGTACATTTTCTTGATTGTATTTATTTCTTCTTGATGGATGATTTGTTTAAATTCATGTTTACTGTCAGCAATTTCTCCCGCTCAAGTTCTCTCCGGCTTGTTGCCATTCTTCCACTGTACTGATCCAGAGATAGTGAGAGGATACTGCATATTTACATTTAAAAAAACTATAAAACATGCTACTCTTTCTCATTTGTTTTCTCTTTGGAGAATAAGTATGCTGTCCATTCTTTCTGGAACAAAAACCCTGTTAATTTGTGTAAATACTTTGACTCTGTAATGCTTATGAGCAAAATTGGTTTGATATTTGATTTATTTGAAAAATATATTTAAATTATGTTGAAAGATTGATCTAGACTAATATGGATGAATGATTTATATTCAGTTTGGACTAGTTCATTAAAACTTAAAGCATATTCAAATTTGAGATCTGAGTTTTTAAGTTATTTTAGTTCAAGAACTTGCAAATATGTTGGTTCATTAATTAGGAAATCAAACCTATTGTCTCAGTAATGATTATAGTTTGATTATTATATAATTATACTCGTGAAAATTTTAAATAAGATCAGACAAATAGGATGTTATATTAGTTGTTTATAAGTTTATTGAGTTTGATTTTATATAGCTTAGTTGATTCCAGTTTGAGCTAACTCAAGTTTGATCTTCTATTGGAATCTTTCTCAAATTCAAAATTTGGAACAGTTAAAATTGATCTTCAAGCAAAGCTTAACCTGGCAGAATTTGAATTAAAAAAATTAATTCAAATAATTTGATTTTCAAAATTAAAAGGAAGAAGAAACACAATTTTTTCTTTCCTTTTTTTTTTTTTTTTTTTTCCTAGAATTCACGTTCCATTTCCTCGTCTGTATATTTGTAGGTAAAATTCATTATCAGCTATTAATTTCTTACACTCAGAAATTCATCAAAATCTCTCAATGATTCAAATTGGGTGGACCTCCCACTGTTTTCAACTACAGCCTCACGTTTTAGACTCGGCCCATCATAAACTACCCACTCACTACGAAACGTTTCTTTGGGCTAATTAATTATACAAGCTTAGCCACGGGACGAAACAAGGGCATTATCGTCCTTCGCGCAATTGTATGTTAAACCCCCCCTTAGAAATTTACCCAGCAGTCTTCTTCTTCTTGGTTGCTGCCGCCATTGTTCTGTTCCGGTAGTAGGGAAAGCGAAAGAAGCAGAGGGAGCCACAGAGATAGTGTTTGTGGGGGAGATATGAGGTTACTTACTCATAATATGCTATCTTCCAACATCAAGGGAGTGACCTGCGGGTTTCCTCTCCATATCGAAGTGGAGCAAGTTGTGGAGAAGGAAGTTGATTTCAACGCCGATTTTCTTAGGAACATGTTCTCCAAAATCGATTGGAAGGCGCTTGTTGGGGCCGCGCGAACTATGGGTTATCGGGAGCTTCCCGATGAGGCGCCCGAGTCTTTGGCGCTCAAATCATACGAATTCTTGAGGAAGCTTCATCATGCGCTTCTGGAGCTTCACCTGGAGGAGGGTGCTCTAGTTTGTCCGGAAACTGGAAGGAAATTTCTTGTAAGTAAAGGGATTCCCAATATGCTGCTTCATGAAGACGAGGTTTGAGGAAGATTGTTAATTAGGGTTGTGATTTAGATACCGTGAGTTAAGATGTAATGAGATAAATGGATATCGATTGAAGTATTTTGTCCTTCACTTGCCTACTCTACTTTCATTGTCATTGCGATCTACGGAGTGGTATGAAGCTTTTAACTGTTTAATCCCTTTGTATTTCACCCCATAATTAATTCGCATAGTTTAGAATATATATATAATGCTTCCCTGCCACTAATTCGACGTTATACTGTTGGTTGTTTTCGACTTCGTATTCCCGGCTTTTTTCATGGTTTCTTGATGTCTGCCATCGGGGATATGTAGCTTTCCTTCTCGTTTGATAAATTTATAGCGCTGAACTTTCTTTCTTTCTTTTAGGTCAGTTTGGGTTTTATTTAATAATCAGCAGTTCCAGAAGGTTTACTAGCAATGTAACTATATAAGCTTCATGTAGTTTTGGTCTATTACAAGCTGGGCACCAGAGATCATGGCTTCTACATATGAAAGGTACATTGTCAGTCTCCTCCACCAGCAATGAGACTGTACGAGCCTTATCGGCGGAATATGTTCCTTGTTTCTTGCTTTTTCTGCTGTTTGAAACAAGGAATGGAAAGATTTCTGTGATGGGGAGACATGATTCCGGATAGGCTTCATCTGCTTCTTATGTAGAATAATAAGAGGCCTCGAGACACGGGATTCGAATTACAGTTTGTCTTCCAGCGGAACACCTAAAATTGCAAACTGGATATCATTACTCTAGTCGTCATATATGATCATTTGTTCATCCCCTCCGTGGTTTTCCATGCAACATATGCTTTATGCATGTCTGATCAAAATTCAAGCCATTTCAGTAATGAATTGCTATAAGCCTATAACTAATAGCAGTAGAGAAGGAAAAGCCTCTTTGCTGATGAACCAAAAAGCAACTGGGTGTTATCAGCATTTCTTGGTTGTTGAGTCCAGGCTTATTATGTACCCGCCGTTGGTTAAAAAAAAAAAACAAGGCTATTCACAAATAACTCATCTGAAAATTCAAAAGCAGTGCCAATATTCAGTACTGAGCTTTTTGCTCTTCTTTTGAGGAACTATTGAAAGCACATTTTAGAGAACAAAGATGAAGGAAATTAATAAATTTAAATACTTCTTTAGACCTGTAAAAGCCTCAGTACTAATTTTGGGAGTGCATCCTTATCGTAAAAGGAAGGCACTGGTTTAACTTGTATTAACTGTTATTTCTTTTGGTTAGACATCAAAATTAATTTATCGGTTGTGACTTAAAACTACAAAGTACAAAAACATACACGTTCTTTTTGGTCATTCAGGAAAGAATGACAGACCACCCTGGAAACGGTGTATTGGACCCAAAAATACTTCTGCACGTGCTAAGTACTTCTGCACCGAGGTGTTTCACATGGGGAAGGCACACCAAACACCCAGTCAAGAACATTTAAGTACTTGGATCGAAATACCTCCCTCTCCTGTGCGTAACAGTGCATAATGATAGCCGTTGATATGCTGAAAATAACCACATCGGCCCGCTTCAATTTCGTTGATGGTGGCAAACATCCAATATCGGCCATGCACATAAAGAAGCTCTCTATAGCCCGTGCAAGGCAGTAGAGTGATATCTCAATTCGCCTGCTTTTCTTTTCGATACCCAAAGCCAGGCCAGTTGGAAACTGCACAAGAGCACATCACTTTCTAAAAACCAAACAAAAACACTGTTCACAGTTCAAATGGTAAATTGAGAATGTTACATACCGTCCCCATTGCCACCATTGGTATATTACATCTCTTAAAAATCCTGAATAGCAGGCATGTCCACATCCTGATTAATGAAACAAAAAAAGCAACATAAGTAACAAAGGTCTGTGGCAAAAGTGCTGGAGACCTTAACCACAGGACAGGATGCAGAAGATTGACACACTAACTAATCGAGCAAATGAGAAAATCAGCATAACCTATATGAGCAGCATTAGCAGCTTCCGTTCAAAACTAAAACTAAAACTAGGGAGAAAGGCATGAAAAAATGTTACATTGTTATATCTGTCACAAGTACTAAAGTCAATTCTTGTCTAAACATTTAGGAACATAGAATAACAGCTACCATTCTTGCAATATCATAAATAGAACCTAGGATACATCCATTTGAAAGGAAAGAAAATGATAGTAATAATAAAAGCAACCAAGAACAAGAGGATTCTAAAGTAACCTGACTTTCAAAAGCAGCAAGATGAATGATAGCAAAACAAAGCGTGGGATAGTAGAATATGAACACTGACCAGGCCGATGAGCAATATACAGATAGAAATAAGCTTGATCTCGCCGTACCAAGAAGACCCTTCCCTAAAATTGTGTAGGGCCTGCAGGATTCGTTCAAAAGAGTATGAGATTAATTTGCAGATTCCTGATCTCAGTAATATTTAAAAGCTTCACAGAATTAGGGGTCAACAGGAAAGTCTTATATGGAAGAAGATCGAGATATGTAAACAATTTCTGAAACTTGAGGAACTCAGCTTAACTGAGAATGGAAGCTTTAAAAGGATTATAATGAGGAGACATACTTACAGAAATGCTCAAAACTATGAGGAACTACACCCGATTATGAAGACATCATAAACTTATGTTCTCTCCAATATTTGCAAAATAAAGTTTGTCTGGACAACAAAATGAATATTATACTTATCCAACCATATAGGCTTCAGTGCCACATTAACCATTAACTATTCACTAATTGAACCATGTAAGACTAAAGGCTCAAATTAGATCGCGAAAACTTGAAATGCACAACGTAAGATACTGGCTGAAACTTATGCTAGCAATTTCAATCCCAGCAGACAGAAGATTTACCATTTTGTATCAAGCACTGAAACTGAACTGAAACAAGAAAGTAATATAGCTATATATTTACCTTTTTAGGAGGTCTTGACGATGAACTATCAGTGCAGGAATTAAATATACTGGAAGGTATACTGGTAATGCTCTTTTATAGGCTTGAATAAGAAAAGAAACAACATGAGCACCACATGATTGATTCCCGTGTACCATCTGTAAGAAGTTGTAAAATTTAAGCATACTTCGCGAAAGTAATAGGATACTTCCACAGAAGTTCCAAGAACTATTGACTCTAGCAAAGTAGTTCGGGGCCCAAACTGCATATACTCTGATTACGGAGAAAACTGCAACTTAAACAATCTATTCAAGAGCATTGAAAACAATCATCCAGCCGAAGCAGAATAGCAGCACTTGTGGAAACTTTGTATAAATTTGAAGCATTTAGCCCCAGAGGACCAATCAGAAGTTACACAAAGAACATCCTATTTGTTGACGCAGTATGTGCAACTGATTTCTCACTTCAAACATTTTAAACCAGTTGTGAAAGCAGATAAATAGGAAACCTATCACAAAGAGCAATCAATATCTTTTCTCCCAGAAAAGGAAAAAAACAAAAAAAAAACAAAAGCAACTAATATTTTTTTACAAGGGGCAAAATGTGTGCACTTCTTCGCTGTAAAGATTCACTGATGCAAATTGATGTCATCTTGTAGAATAATACACAAAGAAAGAAATCATACCAAACACGGAATTTTCATTTGTGGATCCAGTTTAACATTAACGCCAGTAGACATGTAGTACTTCTCTATTGCCCCCAAATTAGTGAACGACATGCCTGTTGCAATTTCTTTTACACCCTGCAGAATAGCGGCATCTTTCCCACCATGTTTATTGAGGAAAGACTTGTATGATGGTGGCAGACTTTCTTGCTTCAAAATGTAAGCAGACCTGCGAAAACAGAAATTTCTACTTTAGAAAATAATACACCGTCTCTTGAATATAGATCAAAATACATATTCCATTTGTTCTATTGCAGCTTGCTCTACTATTTACTCATGGCGCGTGTCATTGAGCAAATACTTTCTCTAGTTTAACTATAGAGACCGACCAAATGCATTCCCCACTTTTTCAATGCAACAGGACGCTAATATTTCATTTACCAGCTTTACCAGCTTGGCTTCGTGATTGCTTCCAAAGACTTGAAGGACAAGTTTGGCATGCAATTGCCAAAATTTCGCAGCAAAAAAATTAAACAGTGACCAATTTTAAAGAAAAAAATTCCAGAAGAAATGAAATTTAATAAACTGAAAAATTCTTTGGGTGAACAGAGAATATACAAAATCTGCGAGGAGGAGAGACACATAAGGAATATGTCACCGTGCTTCCAAGTGAGTGGCTTACAAACCCGCCCAAACCGCTTGCTCTTGATCCCACAGCGTGCCGCCAACACAGCGGCGCGCATGAATATGTATATGGCCAAGCTTCTGTGCTGTGTGTTCGGCCCCGTGAGAAGCATCGAAGGCCCCGCAATCAAGCCCGCAAATAAAGCCCTCCATTTGGCAGTTCTGATTTACAATTAGACCGCGCTTCATCAAACATAATTCCATTTAAACGTTTAACTTGGGAAATGAAACAGTGAACTGCATTTAATAGTATAAACAAGAGAAATGAAGGGTGTAGAGCATGCCTTCGGTGACCTGCCAAAGCAGCTATAATCTCATCAACGGAGGCAAAAGTACCAGCAAAAGTTCCCAAAAATAGGCCATATCTAACCGTCTCCTTGATCGCCAAAGCAATTGCTTCACTGTTCGAGATTTGCTCAACTTTCCTATACCAAATATATAAGTATTGTATTCACCAAAAAAATATATATTGCGTACCGCACTGTTAAAATCAAACATTGAAGGACATAATATTGAGAAAAATATTTACCTCGAGGAAGTTGATAATCTACCACGTCTTAAACGAGCCAAAATCGAGAAGAGAGCTAAGCCACCTTTGAGGCCAGCTCCAATTGAGAATCCCTTCACTGAAGCGAAAATGATCCTCCGCAGCTTCTCGGAATCCCTGAACGGTTCGGAATTGAACTCAAAGGAAGAAGGAGAAGACGAGCAATTCGAAGACGACAAGAAGGAGGGATCCGATCTCTTGCATTGCATGCAGGTGCAATCAACTGGTTTGCCGATCTTATTGTCGTTAAATCCGTCATTTTCGCAGGAGAGGCGCGAGCAGCAGTCGCCGTCACTGGAGGTTCCGTCGCAGGACGGCGACATAGTTGCGGCCGCGACGTGTGTTGCTTAGGGTTTGCCGTCCCCTTGGAATCAAGCTTGGCAGGAAGGAGGGGCGGATGTCGATTCGGGGCCAGGAAACTTGGTGGGAATCGTTTTCAAAAGCGAAATAGGAAAGAATGATACGTTTTCTCCAGAATCAAGTGATGGACTTACACCTGTGAGTTTTGGTCGGTTTTCTAATTTGTTTTTAATAATTAATTTCTGTTCGCCTTACTTAAAAGGCTTAGATTGGTACATCTAACATCTTCGGTAAGTGAAAAATTTGTCACCTTATCTCTTGCAACTCAATGTTTAATTTAATTAGAAAATAGTTAAAATAATAACAATATATATTAATGTAGAATTTTACTTAGAACTAAAGTTTGAAATTAAAAAATTCGAGACGCATTGTTTATTTCCACATTTATTCAATCTTCTGTAAAAATTCTAAAACAATTTTAACTTTCACCACTTAAAATATGTGTGAATTCAGAGATGAAGTTTTCAATACGTTTATATTTATTCAAAAAAAATAGCTTAAACAAGGTTCATGCACCAAAATTTATTGAGCTATTCTATAAACACACACACACACATATATGTATATATGGGTCATATTCATTTACCCCATTTAGTATTTTATTCTCAAATAATATTTAAATAAATCAAACAAATTATGAAAAGTACAGTTCTTTCACCAACTAAACAACTCTATTCAGTGCAATTCACTTAATTAATACATATGATATGATATGATTAACATTATTCCTTTTAATGTTTGGTTTAATTATAACATAATAAAGTTTTGAAAATAAATTAATATGAATATTTTTAATTTGTTTTGTTATTTTAATTTTTATATCGAAACTAAATCGTTTAGTTTTTATATTTTTAATATAAAAAAATTATATTATATTTTAATATATTATAATTATTTTAATTAAAAAAATAATTATCTTAAATTATTATTTTTGCTTAAAAAATATAATAAACTCACTAAATTAAATTCAATTTAGTCATTATAATTTTACTAACATATTGTAAATTAAAATATTCAATTTAATATTATACATTAATTATAATCAGTCTATAATATACAAAAATATTTTAGTCACTAAACTAACATAGTGTTGGTAAAAATGAAAATTTTATATTCCGTTTTATAATTGAATTTGAGCCTTCTTTAGTGTGTGTGCGTATATATACATACAAGATACCAATAATATCAATATCATATATATTTAAATATTAATAACAAAGCCCAAAGTCAATTATAAATAATAATAAAAGTTTCTCGTTTAGAGATTTTTTTAGTGAATAAATAACATCATAAATTAAATATTTAAATTTACTAAATAAAATATTATACATTAATTACAGTCAGATCATAATATATAAAAACATTTTAATTACTAAATTACTATATTGTTGTTAAAAATAAAAATTTTCTATTCCGCTTTATAATTGAATATGAGTTTTCTTTAGTGTATGTGTGTGTGAATGTATATATATATACAAGATAACAATAATATCAATATCATACATATTTAAATATTAATAATAAAGTCCAAAGTGAATAACGAATGGTAATAGAGGCTTCTCATTTAGAGGTTTCTTGGGTGAATAAATAACATGGTTTGGTTTATGGAAAATAATCTTGAAATGGTTACCTATGTGGTCCCAACTCTTTATCCCAAGACAGCTAGATAAGGCGGCAATTTACTAGAATCAATGGCAAGAGAAAGATCTCCAACTTTAGACACAATGCTAGAGAAATAAATGTCCAATTGAATGCTGTTAAACAAAACTGGTTGGAATCGCCATAAATTCATTAGATTATTTATTAGTTTCGTTCACTAATCAAAATTTTCCAGTGCAATTTAATTATTTTATTTATTAATTATAGTTAGAACAAGTACATACTATAATTTACTTATTTTGAATAAATTCCAAAAAAAAAAAAAAAAAAACTATTTGCCCATAAATTCTTTACTTAAAATACATCATAAACTTATGAATATATAATGTAATTTATTACCTTAAAGTGCATCAAAGCCCATTACCAGTCTTCACTGTCAACCCCTCGCCATGGATAGCCTAAATTTTGGTTACTTATGGAAAGTAAATGGCATCCGATGAAGGGAATCTAACGAAATCCTGAAGTTTCTAAACCACAAGACTCGGTTAGGATGGCAACTCAAAGAATGTTAGATGCTGAAAATGCTTTTGATATATATTTTTTTCTCTTGGTTTTACAATGCTAGATGTTACATCCTGTTCTTATCAACAAAATCCCAAGAGTTATCCTTTCAGATAATTTTTGCCTCCGTTCATTCCACTCTGAGAACAATCTTCATAAACTCGTATACAAAGTAGCTTATTGCAGCTGAAGGCAGCACCTGAACGAGAAAAGGTTGATAACAATAATTAGATCAAATGTGCAGCAGTATGTCCTATATCTAAAGTCATAATGATTTGTACCTTTATGTTAGGCTCATTATAAGTAGATTATGAAATGTATTCACTCAAAGACCAAGTCATGGTGACTTGGCTTTATATAAACTCAACTTAGAACCTTCCCTATTCAAGGACAGGATATCAGTTCCAAAATAGAAGAAATAAAGCAAAATTACAAAAAGCTCAGGGCACTTTAAACTATTGTTGCCTCATGGACCATTCATCTGTTTTATAGTATTGTTTCTCGAGGATGTTAAGTTTTCATGTTGGATATTTATGTTCCATAGTATTGCCTCATCGGCCATTTATCATATTTCTTTCCCTTTTTGAATGTTTCCACTGAAACTCTATTAGGCAACCAGGTTTTTGCTATGATGGTTTTATCCAGATAAATAAGCATTTTCATTAACCCAAAAAGAGGCATGAAGTAAAATAAAGGTAGTCCCAACAAGAAAAGGGATCCACGCCCTTAATTGTTTCCAAACATCAAGATGAGGGGGTGTCATGTGTCCAGCGGTTCAGGGATATTACAGAAGGTGCAATAAATCATTAACCATCCCATAATTTGTTTTAGATTCTCATTCTGCAAGGGCTATTTTCACTGCATCCTGTGTCAAGTCTGTTTGAATTCTGATGGAGTAAATAGAGAAATTGTAAGACTGATCCTTAGGTATGATGAAATTACCCCAATCAATTTTAATCTAAATCAATTCCTTGAGGTTTTGCAAAATTTTTCTCTCTTTTTTCTCTTTCTCTCTCTCCCTACTACTACTCTATCTTTCTCTTCCTCTTTCTTTCTGATTGTTCTACTCCAAATCTCTGTCTTAATTCTTACTTGTTGCCGGAGTATAAGTCAAAGGACTCTAAAATGTTATTATTTAAATGGCTAAGGTTATGAGGCGAGTGATGGGAGAGCGCCAACATGCTTTTATGGAGGGAAGATAAGTCTTGGATGCGGCTTTAGTTGCTAATGAGATTGTCAATGAGCTAAAACACAAGAATTTGAAGGTATTTATGCAAGTTAGATACGAAGAAAGCACATGACCATGTGAACTGGAGTTTCCTTGATTATGTGATGAAAATGATGAACTTAGGGAATAAATGGCGAAAGTGGATCAGAATCTACGACCTCTTTCGCTATTATGGTTAATGGAGTCCATCATCCTTTTTTCAGTTCTACCAGAGACCTCAGATAAGGAGATCCTTTATCCCTGCTATTGTTCACGAGGCATTCTACAAAATGCACTTACAGACCAGAGATCTTGAGACGTTTAAAAGTCGAAGATGGGGGAGAGTGAGCATGAGGAAAAAGTGACCCACTTATTATTTGCTGATGACACACTAGCTTTCCATGAACCAAGCAAAAGGGCTTTACTTAGCATCAGACGTATTTTGTGAAGCTTCTGAGCAGTTTCTGGACTCGACTACAATCTTGCCAAATTGGAGTTGGTGAGACTAGGGAATGGGACATATGCAAACATTTTGGCTAGTGTTCTTGGGTGTAAATTTGTGGCTTTACCAATCAAATATTTGGGGTTACTGCTGGGAGCCAAATATAAGGAAGTCCCTACTTGGGATCTAGTGATTATACATTTTGACAGATGTTGGCTAGGTGGAAGTGGAACCTTCTATAGAAAGGGGGAAGACTTACTCTCATCAGAAGTATGATATTTAATATTCCTATCTATCATATCCCTGATGACATTCCTGAAAGTATGGCTAAGAGACTAGAGTCCAGACAATGCATATATTCATGGGGAGACTCTGAGGGGAATAGGTGGTACCACCTTGTGGCCGGTGACAAGGTCAAAAATCCAATTCAACTTGGTGGGCTAGGCCTGAAATCTTTGGTGGAGGTTAATAGGGGCCAATAGGAAAAATGGCTTTAGAGGTTTATGAATGAAAATGACAGTTTTTGATGAAGGGTGATTGAGGCGAAGTTTGGTACTGATGATAGAGGGTGATTCAATAAAGAGGCGTCTAGACCCCATGGTAATGGTTTTTATAAGAAAATTTGCATGGGCAAAAAGAAGTTCCAAAGTTCCAAGACTGCATTAGATGGAGGCTTAGCACTGATGACGGGGTCAGTTTATGACGTGACATGTGGCTAGAACGTGATACTCTCGGAACCCAGTTTCCTCAAATGTATGCTATTTCTCAGTACAATAACACATTGGCAATATGGAAAATAGGGAATCTTTTGTGGAAATACTAGAAACGTTAATGATTGGAAGTTAGGGAATATGAAACCTTACTCTTTACCCTTATGTTAGGAACCTGATATATAGTTCGAATTTGAAAGAAAGAGAAAAAAAGATAAAGAAAGCCGAGAGTCACTGAAATTTGAGAGAAAACTATATTTTAATTTCAGTGATTTTTTTGATAATTTCTTTTCTTGCGTGCATGCCTATATATAGGCTAGAAAGGTATCAAAACCGACAGAATCCGATGAAACACTTGCCAATCTGGCGGTGATGGCGAAAAACAAGGGGAAAAGGAGTGGTGAACAAGACAAAAACATGGTTTGGATTTGAAAGAAAGAGGAAGAAAAGAAAGAAAGCCGAGAGTTCATGAGATTTGGGAAAAAATTATATTTTGATTTCAATAATTTTTTTGATAATTTCTTTCCTTGAATCCAACTGTATCCAATGAAACACTTACTAATCAGGCAACGATAGCGAAAAACAAGGGAAAAAGAATGGTGAACAAGATGGAAAAATTGCAAGTGTTGGGAGAGAATATAAGAATTTTTCAATCATCATTCTCCCTATTCTCGGCCTCATTATCTTCTCTCCATTGCTCTAATTATCTCTCTCATTTCTATTTCTTGATGTGTATCTTTTTAAAACTTCTAATAAAGTGGTATCAGAGCTGTTCCATATTCAAATAGAAGGCGGCGGCGGTGGATTCTGCAAAAATAATGATCATTAAACCCTCTGCACTGGACTAGACGATGGCCAAAGTTCGAAGGGAAAATTACGAGATCCTGCGAAAACTGGTTCTGTTGGTGGACGTGATTCAATGGCAGAGTTCTCCTCGGATACATACCAAAATCCAAAGTTTCAGTCGCATGGGAAGCTGTTGGGCAAAGAGGAATCACTTCCTCTTCACCTCTGTGGAACATGAAAAAAAAAGAGATGAACTGGCTGTTAAGGAAGAAAACTCTAAAACCGCTTCAATGGCTAAACTGATTGAAAAACATGGGGTCAGACCCAGCCCGGTTTGAACCGAATTGGCTCACTGAACCTAATCAATTCAGACACCACTATTGAAGAAGAAGAAGAAGCGGAAGAAAAAGATGAAGAGGAATATGAAGAGGGAGAAATCATTAAAGAAGATGAAAAGAAAATCAGAGAAGAGTTGATTGGTGAAAATGGATCTAGATATGAGAAGACATCATCGTGACAGCGAGAGACGGAGCGACTAGAGTGGCTAGCAAAGGCTGCGACCTTGGTGTTATGCGTCAAGGTGATAACGTGCAAGACCCTTAATGCTATTTCTGCACTGCCCATTATGCTGATTTGGGCCTGATTTTCGGCAGCCATGGGGACTTTCCTTTTAAGTGAGAAGATCTGATTTTTGGCAACCATGGGGAGTTTCCTATGGGTGAGAGTGCAAGAGAGTGAATGAATGTGGAAGCAGTAGAAAACTGTTCTGTAAAATGAACATATATATACAAAGAAAACAAAAACAAAAAGGAAAACAAAATCAAAAATAAAAATAAAACAGAAAAAAGAAAAACAAAAACAAAAAAATACAAAAAAAAAGAACCAAATATATATGAGAGGTTAACTAGGTGTTTGGCACAAGATATTTGAAAACTGGATTTCAACCTTTAGAACAAGGTTGATATTCAAGGGGCAGGTATTGTAAAGAACCAAGGTTAAAGGAGGAAATAGGTAAATAATATGTAAGGTAAAAAGGGTAAAGTTTGGACAATGGTAGTTTTGTTTTTTTTTTAATAGTAAGAAATTAATGTTAAAGATAGACGAATAGAGAAACAGAAAAACAAAAAAATGAGAGAAAGATCACGATCATTCTGCCGTTCAAGCGCTTACAACCTCCTACTTTTATAGCCTATATATAGGCATGTACCTAAGGGAAAAAATCACTGAAAAATTACTAAACTCAGAATATAATTCTCTCTCAAATCTTGCTGACTCTCAACTTTTTTCCTTTCTCTCTCTCTTTCTCAGCTTTCTCTATCTTTCTTCCTCTTTCTTTCAGATCCAAATCATGTATCGGGTTCATAACACCTTACAAGAGCTAAGCATGATGGAACAAAAGACCGAGCCCTTTGAAGACTCAACACTAAGGGGATTTTCTCCCTTAGATCCTTCTATAATCACCTAATAAGAAGGGAGATCACGGTTAAAGACTTTCCTTCCAAGCAAATTTGGAAGATTGATATTTCATGCCAAATTGCCTTTTTGCATAGGAGGCAATTAAAGGGTGCATTTTAACTCTGGACAAGCTGATCACGAGGAGAATGATCTTGGTGAATGGTTGTTACTTGTGAAAAAGAGTCGCAGAGTCATGCAACAATATTCTATTTTGGTGTCTCTTTGCTTACAAGCTCTGATCTCTTGCTTATGGCATCTTGGGTATTAATTAGGTGATGGCAGGCTCGGTGAGGGAGGGAATTTGAACGTGGAGAGGAATTAGTGATGTGAAAAAAAAGCATTAGCCTTATCCCCTCACCACCTTTTGGGTGGTATAGAAGGAATGGAATAGGAGAGCTTTTGGGGGTAAGGAAGAAGGTTTTTATCGGGTTGAGGATAGCTAGTTCCAGACTGTGTTTTTTGATTAAGGATCATAAACTCTTTTGAATATATTGGGGACCCTATTAAAGCATATGACTGCAGGTAGTATATTGCTGTTTGCCAAAGTTTATTAAAGGAAAAAGAAGAGAAAACCTCTCTCTGTAACTAATACTAGGTACCCGAGATATTTTATGGCATGTTATGTCTATTTCGTGGTGAGTTGTCTTTGTTGTTATTGGTCTATAGTTGCTGCCACATGTATTCTGAAACCAGTTAGAATCAGTTAAGCAGTTTGATCAGTTTAGAAGGCAATTATATGTTTGATTCTATCTTGATGGTTAAAATAGATAAGTAGTTCTGGTCTTAAAAGAATTGTTATTATTCTAATATAATACAATAAATAGATGTCTTCAAAGAGAGCAAAGTTAGGCAGATAACAAATTTGAAAAGTGTTTTAAGTACTTTTTTTCATCAAAGAAAGTGTTGGGTTCTCTTTTATGATACCATAACTTTCTATAACACTATAAAAGAATTTAGGACGGGACTGATATCTAATTATGTATGTTAAATATGTTAAACTTAATATGAAAAATTAGAATTAGACATTGAATGGGAATGAACAAGTTGCATAATAATCTATCTTATCTAGACTAATATTTTGCTCTTAAGACCAAATAACTATTACTCTCCTCCCTCCCTTCCCCTCAAAATTCTTTGCCCATAGGATTCTACAGGAACGGGGATGTAGAAGACAAAAAAATTATTACAATTAACGGAAAAACCACCATTTAGATCTAAGACAACAAAATCATGTATATATAGTAATGACCTCACGAGGTTCACAGATCCAGAACTTTCCACATCACTTGGGCTGTTATGCTTAAGGACTTGCACAACTTTTCAATTTGGAGAACCATTCAATTGAAGCACAAACATTGAACAGCTAGAAGCATGCAGCACTTTTATGTGACTCTATTTTCCATTTTTCTGAATGTAACAGTAGAGAAAAACAAGCAGGAAACTTTAGATCCCAAATTATCTTAGAATTTGCAAATTATTATATTCAGAGCATTCCCACAGACAGATTCCCTAAAGATCTCAATATGGAGAATGAAGCATAATTTTGCAAATTTTATAAGAGATTCCAAATTTCCTGTCAATTTTTTCATCATTGCTTAACTAGTGTAGGCTTCCAAAAAGATTCTTGAGTGCATGCCTTGTGTGAATATGTGTGTGTCTGTATATAACTTTTTTCTGTCATAAATCTTTATACTTGTCCCCATACCTGCAGTAAGCTGGGAATAAGTCCAGCATAGAGTGCTGGAATTCCTCCTTGTTCAATGATCTTCACACATGTTGCAAATGCACTCAATTTGGTCGCCTGGACTTGCAACTGAAGCTGTCTCCTTACTACTTCAAACGGATAAGTGGCAGCTTCAGCACAAGCACCAGCAATCGCCCCATATAACAGCGTCCTAACTGGACCCAACTCAAGCTGATCCAAAACATTCAATTGTTGTCCTTGCTGATTCATGTTCTGAATTCTTTTTCTGCCTTCTGGTGAATGTAGATAAGCTGATTTCAGTATATCATATACACTGTAAAAAACAGCTCCTGAAGGTGCCATGCTTGCAAGAGAGGGCACTAAGCCCTTGTAAAGGGAAAAGAACCCTTCAGTTTGGATCATGTGGCGGAAAGCCCCAATAACACCGCCTAAGGCTTCACCACCAGGAGCCACTATTTTGGTCCGGATCTGTTGTACACAAAAGGTTAGGCAATAGTAGATTAAACAATGGAAAAATGAGATCCTGGAGACAACTTATAATTGATAAAATAATTATAAAAAGGAAAGGAAGCTAGTTTCCTTTTTTTGGGGATGAATGATGTCTTATATCAGCAATATATGCTAATATTAAGCATTACATCCAATCCTGTTCAAAATCATTCATGCTTAGAAAAAGAGGCTTCCAGTGACGTTACCCTCTACCTTCTGCAAAAAAATAAAGTTGAATGGATTTTCTAAAGCTTAACTTGATAGTACATGCTCGATCTATAAATTATGTTCTAATTATGTTTTCTCATGAAAGCGCGTCAAGATAGATATATGGATCAAGTACAACTCCTAATTCCTTATGCTAAAAATTTAGCCTAAACACAACTGGAACAGCCATGTTCTAGTACTAGATCCCTTACTCTAATACTATGTAAAGTAATCGAAACTTATTTTCTTAAAAATTTAAACTGATAGAAAATACTAATCTATTGTTTATATTCAAATATTTTTTATCAGTCGCAAAGCTCCAAATTTGGGGGAAATATTTTATTTCCCATATGAAACTAGGGAAGCTCAGATTACAGAAAATTTGTCCTCTCTCTCCCACTTGGCTTGGTGGCAATTAGACAAGTGTTTAAGCCATAGTCTAGCAATTTAGCTTCTGACGCTTCGTCAACATCCCAAATTAGACATGTAATGACTCCAGCAATTAAGATGAGAAAGCATAAAAGAAATTTGTTTTTGGACCAAAAATCTACTAACTAGGATATCTTTACACAATTTAGCAACAGTCGCCCACTTGTCCAACGTGTCAAGATGACAAATCATAATCCATAATTAATCCATAACCAGTCAGTATGCAGGTAATAATAGAATAATATTGAATTTCCACATACTGTGTCAAGTGGTAAGCAGAGTATAGTTGCAGTAATTCCAGCTGCAGCTCCGGCAATAAACCTCTCAAAATTTGTAGTTTCTTCATTCCCAGTCAGTCGAAGCAGCTGCTTTCTATAAGTATCATAAGCACAGAAATTGACTGCTTTAAATGGAGCCGTACGAAGAATGTTGACTAGGTTCCCCTTCCAAAAGCCTTTCAAGCCTTGAGTAGCTGCAATTGACTTAATCAACTCAACCAACTTCTTCTGCTCACCACGAACTATATATTCCAGTTTTAGTCTCTCAAGAGGCGCAACAAAAGTTCTGATACAATAACAATCATTAATACAGAACCACACTGCCGGGCAAAATGGGTACAGAAACAGAAAATGGATCAAAATATCTGGAACATTTTCAAATTTCACTTGTTTTAAAAAATAAATGAACTACTTGATATAGTTTTCCTTTTTTTTTTTTTTTGCATAACAAACTAGGCTTATGAAGGCGTACCTTGAAACAATAGCTGCAACAGCTCCAGCCCATAGATGTTTGGTGGTGTTCGCTGCTGTTACTCTCCCGTAACTGGCCCTCAGTTTCTTGATTTTAACAATAGTATTACCATCTTCCACTTCTGCCGAGCCCCTCTCTCCATTTTGCACCAAATCCTCTTTCGGTTCCTGAACAAATCCATCGTTCCCAAAGCTCATGGACAAAAAAATGCCACTAACAGACCTAGAACTGCGATCCTTTCTCCTCACACACATGCAGACAACCGGTTTGGAGCAAACAACAGAACCACGAACGCCAATTGAAGAACCTTCAAACGAAATGGAATCTAAAAACGAAGATGGAATGTCCGGTTCGAG
>NW_019014656.1:982035-1020662 GCF_000150535.2 Carica papaya | reverse complement strand
TTGGGGAAAAGTGTTAACATTTGTTTCTCATCTGTGAAGTGAATGCAACCAACATTGCTATTGTTTCTTCTCCAGTTTTGCTTAATCTAGTTACTGTTGTCTGAAAAATAAGTTGTCTAATCTAATAGGCCAAACACACCCTATGATGAGAACCAATAAATGCCTTAAAGAGAACAGATATTTTCCTCACTCTTCAAGTGCAAAGCTGGAGTCAACTTAACCTTGCTAGATTTTGACAGTCTATTCTAGGATTTTCCTTTCTTTGTATGGGATGATGTAAACCTAGTTTCACTGACGGATAGACAAACCTCTTTAAAAAATTTCTTCAATATTACTCCCAGAGTAGAGCTTCAAAGTTCAGTATTTCTCACTAATCAGGCAAGGTTTTAGTTAAAGAATGAGCCACTGAAACTAGAATGCATGGAGGACTCCCCTTTTAGCTTCAAACTTCAGCGTTCCTACTAATCTGGGAAGGTTTTAGATAAAAAATAAGTCTCTGACACTGGAATGGACGAAGGAGCCCCTTTTTTACCTTGAAAACAAAGTATTTTTATTCAAAATGTCTTAACATGTAGAAAACAAACATTAGTTCTGTAAAGAAATTTCTGGTGAGCTATTGTGCTCACAACTCTGTAGAAAACTTGGTGATGTAGAAGCATTAGTGATTGAGGTCAAGGCATTTCCTCCAAAGAAAAAAAAAGTTTAAAGCCAAAGTGCCAAACTGTGCACAAAAACATGCTAGAGAGAGTGATTATAAATAACTGATTATATTGCTGCTATCTCCATTTTTTCTTCAGTTTCTCTATCTAATGATGCCATCAATAATGTTTCTTATCCAAGACTCTTCTTTTGTGTTAACAATTGTTGCATGTATATTGTTCAAAAGAATTTGTGATTAAACAGATAGCTTGCATGGTAACAGGATTGCCAACTGAATTATTTCCAGGAACAAAGGCATGATTTGCATGCAACGTAGTAATATCAAATTAATACTGTGCCTTCCAAGCACTTTATTTTTGCTTGTATTTTGATTGTTTTAGCATATTTTCTTGGGCAGTTCAAGTCTTGTTATTCCCTCAGATGTGGTTTCTTCTGGGGTCTGTTTGAAGGATTTATTCTTCGAGTAACCTTCATAATTTTATTCTTTAAAATTCCAGTTCTAACACGAACTCTATGGTTTATCTGACCTGCCTCCTAAATTGCCAACAGATTGGCAGAGAAAGGACGCCTAATATTTCCTGTGGTTGCAAATGTCGAGCTTCTTGTTGTCACTTATTTACAAGTTCGGTTTGGAGTGACTTCACTGCTCTCAACTTGGATGTAGAAGTCTTCTGCAAGAATGGATTTAGGATTTTAGATAACTATGTCTAAAAGAAAATAGGAGAAAGATCATGCCAGGTAATATGGAATATAATTCAATTGAGGATTATAGACTCTTCCATCTGTGTATTTGATTACATACAAGAAAATACGGGCCCTAGCTAGTCGATGTAAATAAATATCTGGAACTGTTTGCTGAAGGATGCGAACTTTTTGGTAAAATGGAGCGGTGGTTGAAGGGACTCAAAGCACTTCTAAACCTACCTCTGCTCTATGTATAGACAGATAACAAATGATGATTCTTAGAAAGAAGACGTGCTCTTTGGTGAACAAGAAGAAAAACAGACAGTGGATTCATTTTCTATTTCTCGTGAGCCTGGAAATAAACATGACGATGTTCTATGATGCAGAATCTGAATTCAATGCGAACAGAAACTAAAGTCAAGATTCTTTTAGTCACAAGGGTTAACATCCTTAAGTTCTGGCGGGAAATAAAAGATCTTCACGTTAAAAAGAAAAAGGAGCAGAAAAAAATGAGCAGTACTGAGCGAATGATTATTCGGTAGGACATGTTTTAAAATAAGAATTTACTATGGGAGTGACACATGTCGGGCTGAATATGTCATTGCTTATTGTTTCTAAAACGAAAAATGTTATAAATGCCTTTACAATTCAAGTTTCCCATTTTAAATTTTGCATAAGTTTGTCATTTTTTATTACTCTGATTATTTTTTATTTTTAAAAAATATGAAAAAATAAAATAGAAAAAAAGACAAAAATAGATCTTAAAAAATTTTGGAGAAAGGTTTTCTTTTTTTAATTTTTAATTAGAAAAAGAAAAAAAACTGGAAAAAGAGAGGGAGGAATTGCACAATTTTATTTCATCTTCGTCTTCTACGAGTTTATCTCCTCCCCCTTCTTCTCCGGGACCCAAAACAGAATCCCACCTGAATGCGGTCTTCCGTTCTCCGAGGTTGCTCGTTCCGCACTCAAAGCCCTGCCTTGCCTCGAACATGTTTCTCTCCGCCACAGCGCAAGTTGGTCCTTCCCAGATTGTAGACGCTTGGCCGTCACCGGATAATCGTTGCTTCTTTACCCAGCCAACCCCAAACCCGATTGCAAGCAACTGTAAATCCGTCCTCCTTTATCTTTGTTTTTTTGCACATCTGCGTGCGTGCATACTGTCAAGTTCGGGTTCATGTTCATTTGTTCTTTTTGCTCAGCCATAGACGTGGCTCATATTGTTAACTTTATGGGATTTAGTTTACTGAACGCGTAGTTGCTGACTCGATCGGATTAAATGCTTGGTTGATAAGTTTCTTAAGGCAAGATTGTAATTTTATTTGTGAGAATTGGTAGATATTTGGCAATTAGCACGCAAATGTTAGTATGTTAAAATTCAATTGAGAAGCTGTATCCATGTATTATTGTAGGACCAAGTATAACACTGATTTAGTCAGCAAATCATTTTCAAAACAGAAGTATTTTATGCATCAAGCGGGAAGCATATTAAAAAACAAATTGCAGACACAATTTGGATAGCACTAAAAAAACTGATTATCATGCGCAAGATACTATTGAATGCTGCTGTTGATCGACATAAAACTAAAAGAAAAAAGTTCCAACTATACGTACATAATTCCTTGGTGTTTATTAATTTAAAACTTATGTTTCTTTATGTACATATGTTATAATATTACTCTGCCAGAATGTAAAAATTGTAAATCAAAAAAAGTTTTATTTTTCACTTACTCAAATTTGAGCACAAGTGACCGCTAGATGAAAAGCAAATATCATGAATCATTAACATGGAACACTTGAGACATATACTCCCTTAATTTTTTCATCTTCGTCTATTTCTAATAAAATTAAAAATGGGAAATGTGAAAAAAATAAATATATATATATAGATGCATGCAGCCTCTGGCTGTTGAGTGAAAACTTTTCACTTATGTAGGCATTTTATTTAATAACAACATAAATTTTAATTTTTAAAAAAAGTAAGAATATTTATCCAATCAAATTTATAAAAATTATCCCAATGATAAAACATAGTTAAATTATTCAAATTGGTCCATGATTTTTTAACAGAATTTTGCCCCAAAACCTTTCTATTGTATATTTAAATAGTATATACTTCCCATTTATAACAATTTACTCTTCCCAATTAATTTGATACATGCATCCTATCATTTACATTATACTTACATTACATTTTTGGTGCGCAGACACATAAATAGAACAATATATCGCGATTAGAAAAGATAAACAATTAATTTAACGTTATTATTGTTAAATTCATATTCATCCTTTATTTTTATACCTTTTGCGTTATATTTACATTATATTTTTGGTGCGAAGACACATAAAATAAAATAGAAAAATATATCGTGATTAGGAAAAATAGAAAATTACAAACCAAAGCAAGTATTTAACAGCTTTCTTTTACCTGTGTATTTCTAAAAGAGATTGAATTTTTTTTCTCTGAATTATTACTTAATTTATATTATAATCATTATTTTAAATGAGTTTGTTAATTTAATTTCCAGGGAAACAAAAGAATTCATATAGAGTGGCAATAAAAAAAAAAACAAATTTTCCCCAGTTAATATACAATGCACAGACACACTACAGCTAAAATCACCATATACGGTCAACTTTTCTTTTTTCTATCCAAGAAACCTCACCCACCCCGAAGCCTGTCTTCATTTTAAAAGTCCCATGAACCTCTCCTCTTAAAAACCCATTTAGCCCCTTCTCTCAATCATCTCTTCACTTCTCTTGTTCTTTTAGGGATAATCTTCAAGCTGTTACATGTAATGGATTCTCAAAATCCTGAACACATTCAATTGATATTATCAGTCACTTTGCCTTCTAATACTCCAGTGGTGGGATGCGAGATCGTCCCACGCGTTTGTTTCGAGACTCAACCCCGATCACTTTTCGGAGATATTCAACGTTCTATCCGTTTTTCTTGGTCCGTAAATTTATTTAGTTATTTATCTGTGATTTATTGATCGTCTTCTTTAACTGTCCATCTATACGTTATTTTTAATGTTTTTATATGTATTTATATTTTTCAATACTCATGTGTTTATTTATGTACAGTAAACATGTATCTGTTTATTTTTAGATTTTTTATTTATTTGATGACTTAAGTATTCTTCAAACTCTAGTTCATACTATACCGAACTAAATCAAATAGAATGGTCGGACTCTCGATCTTAACTTTAAAGAATAAAAAATTAATTAATATGAATCTCGATCTAATTTGATCTTTAGTACGGATCTCTACTCTAATTGTTTTCTAGTATGATTTTACTCTCGAACCAATAAACAACCTAAACAACACTAAAAAAAATATAAAGAATTGAAAAATAAGATTAATAACTAATCTATGTAGGATTTATCTATCTTTGAGAACATATTTCTGTTTGCATTTTGATTATAAATTTATGTATCTATGTACATTCATGTACATACATAGATTAACTAGTATCAATGAAGGAAGTGAAAGATTTATGATCAATCACTATACATGATTGATATATCTATAACTATTGTTTGTTTATTTTGTTGTATATCTAGACATTATATGTTAATTTGTATTTGTATGTCTTTGGTTTCAACAAGAAAACATAAGAAAATATTTTTTTTGATACAGCATGATACATATATGAATATATAAAGAAGTTGTAGAAGACAAAGTGGGAATTAGTTCTTTAACATGAAAGAAAGTAGGAATATTGATTAGGGTAGTGAAGCATATTTTGTAGTATTTAAGATACTAACTTATTGTATCTCTTCATTTATTCCATTGCAAGAGTATTTAAGAAAAATTTAAAGTACTTATGATCTGAAAATTTTTATAATCCCTCTAATAGACACGTTTTTCTTTTCCTTTTTCTAAAAAAAAAAAAAAGTAAACAAAAAATAGACTTCAAAAATTACAAATACAAAAATATTGAATTAGACATGCAATTATATTTATAGGATTATTTAAATTCATCTACAGTTCTCCAACGTCTCATAATTATTCATTATTTAAAATCATAAATCATGAATTTTCTCACTAAAAAAATAGTAGCAAGTAAAAGAAATTTGTAATGCTCGTAAGTTATCTACCTGGGTTTGTATCTTTGACCAGAAATTCTGTTATGTGATATCAGATGTTTCCGTGTATAATAGATTATTGATAAACAGTCAATTAAATTTTTCTGATATTGTCTTCTTCTATTTGTCTAATCTGGCCTATATATATATATATATGTATAGGTACCGGGAGTGTGTTACTTGTTGTGTTCATCCTCGTAAACTGGCTACTGTTCAATGCATAGCATGTGCTAAACTGAATCTCTCGGCGAAGGATTCATACCATTGCTCTCCAAAGTGCCTCTCTGATTCATGGCAAAACCATGTGGAACGTCACCATCTGGCAGCGGAGACCGCCGCCAACGACCCGGCAAATGCTAGCGAGCAAGATCCGATACCTGAAAGCTGTGAGATGTGGACCCAAATTGGCAAATCCCCGGCCACGTTAATCGGTGAGAATCCAGAGGTGGTGGAAGGAGAAGCAGACGACAGAAAATGGGTTAAGATCGGGTCATCAAAAATTTATGAACCCACGAGAGATGATTTTGGTTTGTGTTTAAGGCTTGTAACTTTAGCCATTGACAGCTCGAGTTGCGCTTATCTGTGTGCGACGGTGATTTCGGTGACGAAGCCTGTGATTAACTTTCCTGCTCGTGTTCATCGCAACATGATCCAATTGGGAACCACTCAGCAGATATCTTCTAATGACTTTGGATTTAGTGTTCTATCATATAATATCCTTTCTGATATCTTTACTAATAGAGGTGCGTACGGACACTGCCCTAAATGGGCCCTTGTCTGGCAATACCGCCGGAAGAATTTGCTCGAGGAAATCATTGCCTATGATGCCGATATTCTGTGTCTCCAGGAGGTGATTAATTTCTTACGTACTTTTCCGATGATTATTAAAATATAAACAACTAATTGGGATTTCCAATTTTTAGCCTATGTAATATCGTTTCTTCTTGGTTAAAACAGGTACAGAGTGATCACTTTGAAAATTTCTTCCAGCCTGAGCTTGCCAAAGTTGGTTACTCTGCTGCATTCAAGAAAAAGGCCGGAGAGGTATTATGTATATTTAATGCTTTATTTGAGCTCACAGTCACAATTGGGTTTGTGTTGTATATATAAATTGTGTTGCAGGTGTGTGTGGGAAACGACTTATTTGCAGCTGATGGGTGTGCAACATTCTACCGTCATGATATGTTCAAAGAAATTATGAGAGATGAGGTGAAGAATACCAAAATCTATATTGAAAAACAAATCTGTATATTATTATAAAAGTTGCTGATGCTTCTCTTCTACTGCTTCCAGCTTGAGTATGCTAAGGCAGCACGACCTCTCGTGGAAGTTTTGCAACCTGAATTCCAAGATATAGTCGCGCGTCGGCTGAACAAGGCATTAGTTGCTTAATCAGATTCAATAATACAATATATATACTTAATTCGTACTTGAAAATGAAACGACGTGTCAGAATATAAATAATAGAATTAATCATTTCATACCAGTTTCTTCTTTTCTTCCATATCCAACCTAGCTTCACCCGTTAGTCTTTTCTAATTTTATCTTTTCAAAAAATCTTTGATTTTTGCAGGACAATGTTGCGCTTGTTGTTATACTGGAATCAGTGGAAAGAGAAAGGTCTGAGAACGAGTTTCCACCTCGAATTTGCGTGGTATGATCAATGGTGTATTTTCAAATTCTAGAGCTTAATACAACCAAGTCTAGGAGCTCTGACATTGAATTTCTTGTTACCTATATAGGCAAATACACATATATGTGCAGGTGCCCACACTCCTGATGTCAAATTACTTCAGGTTCATTTGTCCTAATTTGCTTCTTCTATTTTATTTTCGAAGAAATTTTTGAAAGTAACTAACTTTAGTGTTTTCTCCTGTTGTTAAGATTACGAAGCTAGTCGATGGACTGGAAAGGATTGCAGAGGCAAAAGTTCCTATACTGCTTTGTGGGGATTTCAACGTTCTTCCCACCAGGTTTGTCTTCTGCTTTGACTAATAGAAACTGGCTTCTTCAGTTTGTTTCTTAGTGGTTTTGAATTTTATTACAAAAGCCCATTACACTGACACGACTACGTAAATTTTTAGGGTCTGTACATATATATATACACACACACACACATATATAAATTCTGTCAATTATAAATGCTTGGTGTTTGTAAATTACACACTATGCATATATTTTTACTTACAGAGCTCTGCTCCTGTATGCAGTAACGCTTATGCATATCTAAGTAAAGGTAGGATTAATCCTCTCAACACCAGAGAACCTGATCCCTTGAGGCTATTGCGTTTTCTCAAGCTTACCCATTCCCTTTCTCTGGTAAACATATTCTTTTTCTGCAATTAGAAATCTAATGAAGCATTTATTTTATCTTTGCGAGAATAATTTCTAGGATGCATTTCTTATCCCCTTGTGGAAAAATGAAAATTGATGGAACTATTCCGTACCCCATTTTTGTGATTCCACCACGAACGCAGTCCGTCATGATAATCAGCTTTGCTAATGCAGGAAAACTTCTTTTTGCAGGCGAGCGCTTATGCTTCTCTTGCTCCTAATACAAGTGTTGAGGAAACCCAGCTGAGGAGGATGTTGGACTGTGAACCCATTTTCACTAACTTCACGCCAAATTTCCTTGGGACTCTAGATTATATTTTCTACACAGGTAATCTTGGTAGAGTAGCACTCATCACTGATTCAACTTATGAAATATTGGGACTGGTTTTGTCATATACCATTATTGCAAAATTTAATAAAAAAAAGTTTTAACATACATCCTTAAACTGGGGCCTCAATAAGGTGGCGTGTGATCAATTGATGAGTTTTAATAGATCAGCATTGAATAAAATTAATGGCTCGGACAAATCATTATTCAGAATTAGCAAGAGTATATCTAAATCAAAAGAGTTCTCACTTGAACCCTTTTGATGTGTCAAAATAATTATGAATTTGTAGGCTTTTTAGCAGCTCAATTTGTGGTACTTATTGGATAGATTTTCCTTCTGCAATAACAAAATGCCTGTAGCATATGCCAACATTCAAATTTAATTATTGCAATGGCTTTTTCCCTGTGTTGTTCTGGCTTAAATATTGTCATTGGCGCCTGTTGTTAGAAGTCCTTGCTATCAGAAATACATCTGCAAGTATTAACGAATTTACTCAACTTTGTTTGTGATACTGAGTTTAAGTTGTTTTTTCCTATACAGCAAACTGCTTCATGGTTGAAGGTCTACTGGAACTTCTCGACCAGGAGAGCTTGGGACGTGGTCTTCCATCACCAATATGGTCATCAGACCATATTGCCATCATGGCTAAGTTCCGATTCAAGCTTCCCTCATCCTGGAAAGAATCTCCACCTCATACTCCTTCCAAAATATGGTTCACAGAAGAGTAATGCTAGACGAAACTCCACAAAAGAGAGATTCAAAATGAAAAGGAGAGTCATCATTCCTACTATAAACATCCATCTTGTAACATAGGGAAATAAAGTTCATTGTTTTAAGTTCTAAATCTAATGCCAATAGGACATGCATATTTAGCCAGAAACACAGGAAAACAGTTATCAGGTGGACATCTTACAACAGCCTCTATCTATTCGTTTTAATGTGTCAAATCGTAGATCTGTCTATGCTTGACAACTAAAGTACACTACCATTCATTTGATATATTCAATGCTCATCTTTACAGTCTCTAAACTATTATACATGTACCAAAATGGCAGCCACATAGGAACTGCGAAGACAGACCAAATCTGCTCATTTATAGATCCAGCAAGCAAAGTGGAATACAGCAAAAATTGAGAAAACAACAAACCTGGATGGAATAAATAGATTCCTTCTTTTAGGGTATTTTGGAAAGTGAATGAAACAAATTACATGCATTAGTTTCATTGTTATAATAAAGCAATCCACAATCCATGCATAAAATATAGAGTAAACAACAAGCAAGGATGAAATGCATGCCAAAAGGACATAAAGCAGGGTGAGGGAAGATTTATACAAAAATCAGAAACCCAAACACAGGAAAAAAAAACCCATATAAGTAGGATTGTGGGAACATGCATTCTAGAATACAGATGGTTTATATGACATGCTGTTTTGGGGCATCCAGAAACTATCACCACATTAAAATTTTGGCTCAAACACTTAAATTTGGCATCATGATTCGCAATTCCCAATCTCTTTATCCAATAATCTCAGCCAAGAAAAATGAACCATCAGCAAAAGCCAAAAATCTACTCCAAGGAACAATTAAAGAGTATGAATAGAACATTAAAAAGGATTTCACAGACTTTACCCTGTCCATTTTACCCCATCATACACTTCATCATCAATTCTCACCAAGTCAAGAGGTTTCTATTCTATTTATCAGTTAATTCGTATTTATTAACGCTTCATATAATCTCAAACGGGGATCATGCTTTAAAGAGAAAATTTACAACAGTGAATTACAAACAGAAGCCTTTTCAGGGAGTCCTACTCAAGCAGTATTGATTTTACGGATTTTACATTCATTCTCAGGTATACATAACAATCTAAGACATATGCTTTGCAATCCGTTAAAGCAGCTTCATGCTTTTTACATTGCACAAAAACTCCTTCTGTACGTGGTAAAAAGTGCTCATCCTACATCATGCTGTCATCATATTCGAGTGAAGAAATTTCCACTAAGCGCAAATCAAGAAAGTTTTCCAGAATTTACCTAAGAGGCCCAGATTGGAAATCCTCTATTAATATAGACTTTGTAACTTCCTTTGTTTTCTCCTTTGTTCTCCTTCGGCTCTCAACAAAAGCCCTTCATCAATCATCACCAACGCCACTGAAGTATCCTCTCCTGCCTCTGGTTTTCTCTTCCATCTGAAAAAATGAGAACCAAAATAAACCCTGAAATGTCGTTTTGTGGAAGGAGAAATAGGAGACTGAAACGGTACCGTTTGACTCTTTATAGGCTGGGCTGCATTTTTATTTGGGCCGAGTTTTGCACAAGGCTTGGGCTAGGTTTTTTTTTACAGAATAAGTTTTGATAACAAATGGGCTGGATTCAATTTGAGTAATATATTAAGTTCGGTTTAATTAAAATAATATCAAAAAGAAAAAATAAACCGAATGTCAAAATAATATCAAAAATAATCACAACGTCAACCAATTGTAGTAAGATTAAATAGTTTTGTTCAAATATTTTTTTTGCCCCTTCATAAAATTATTATTATAATAATAATTATTATTAATAGAAGTAATAGTAGAATTAATAATTATAAAACTGAAGGATGACAATGATAGAGGAAGCAACCCGCTTAAAAATACTTTTGCAAATATAAAAAAAAGAAAGAAGAAGGAAGAAGATTTTTATAGTCATAAAAAGAAGTGTTAGGTGATTAGCATCAATAGTTGGGTCCATCTTCCAACCTGTTTTATCTAAAACCCCTTACTCTCAACTATTGTTGCGAGTTGGATTAATTCCAGATCTGACTGGGTTTTTATTCTAAAATAAATTGAAGTATATATGTCTTTTTTTAATTTCGTGCATGAAGAAGTCATGGTAGTTAAATTTAATAATGTGGGTGTTAATTGTAAGGGAATGGGATGAGACAAAATGGTGGAGTCACAGTTTATTGTACCAACAGTTCACAGATTACTCGTGGGGGTGGGAGAGCCATGACTACAACCAGTGTTGGTCGATACAAAAATATTTTTCTCTTCCGTGCCTCTGTCTTCATGATACTAACAATTGGCGGGGATCATATGAATCCGGCACTATGGTAAGCTGACAGACACTACCTTCTTGCATGTAAGAGATTGGAGACAATAATCAGATGTGGGATCAGCAAAGAGATCAAATTAATGCAGGACATCAAATCCTAATTCTTCTTTTTTTTTTTTTAGATAAATTCTTGGATCATATAAGCAGTTGGATTGAAAGGTGTATAATTTATATAATGGCTGAGGCTCAAGTACTCTGCCGGACTAAATACCCTGTCACACGCCATTGAGAGCTCTGACAAAATCAATCACTTCATCCATATTTGTTTTCTCAAGAGTACTGTCTATTAAAATCAAGCTCAGTTCAGCTCAGTCCCTGAAACTTGTTTATTGTAATATACATCATCCTGAAAATGAAATTTATGAATGCAACAGTCACTACCTACGTATACATTCTACATATGTACGTATTCATGCATACTCGGTGTTTCTGGAGATTTTGGATTTTTCTGATCGTACCATTAATTAAAAAACCCAAACTGGAGAAGAATCAATCAATTAAATGATTAAACCCCGTCATTTCAGGCATCATGATACATTACAAAAGCCAACATGAAAAACATTTATCTACAGTTCTTTATTTTCAAAAGGGCTAAGAAGTATATCCAAGTAAGATCTCTTTCTAGTTAAGTCCACACTGAACCAAACATGGCGCCATGAAAGGATCGTTTATACCTCTATTAGCGTTAGGTCTCTGTCTCTCTATAAAGCAGCCGATCTATCGTTAAAGGGGTAGAAGAAGAACAACAATTCGAGTAAGACACTCGATTCTTAGACTACACTAATATATATATATATATATATAGTTTTAGAAGACGAAAAATAACAATTAAAGACGCTTTTAATTTGCACATGTTGATACTTCTTCATTCACAATAAACCTGAAGCTGGCCATTCCTTTTTTTTTTTTTTTTTGCTGAATTTGATTCAATCCTTTACTACTACCCAGGTAGCTAGCACAAGAGACCCAGCCTTTGCTTGAATAAATTTGCAGGCTTTTGATCTGGTGGGTGCATGAATTTGCAGTTTGGGCATGAAGGCGACGACTTGCAGAGCATCACCAGCATATGGCATCGCATGCAGACTGTTGCGACCATCTCTTGCTGCTGCTGTTCTCCATCAAACGCCAACCAAGAAGGGCAACGATTTATCATCCCTGACTCCGTATTCTTCTTATCATTTACGCTTGAATCCACGAAAAGAAGATCACCTGATGGAGAATTACGCTGCGGTAATTCATTTTTCGCGTTGGTTTTCTTAACTGAATGATCGCACGGTAGAAGATTCAGCTCAAGGTCAAGGCTCATGTGACGGCTAGGACTCGGTGGCTCAGGACTGCTGCAGCTCCTTGGATCCCTTGATGTTCTCTTCTGAGTTCTTGTATTGTAGAAATGTATCTGCCCTGACTGCACCCACCAAATCATCTTTAATTAAACGACAAAACATAGATTAAATTCCTAAATTCAAGATCACCTTAAAATCACATAACCGATGTAGGATCAAAGATATATATGTATTTACCTGAATATCGAGACATCTTTGCCACTCCAAAGGTAAGGGAGTCTCGAGGTGTAACTCGATGTCGAAAGGTGACTTGGGTGTGTCTGTATTTGATCGTTTGTGGAAAGTTTCTTCAACGTGTGGCTCTTGCCATTTTCTCTTTTTCGATAAATCCTCAAAATCTAGCACTGTCTTTCTCCTGGTTGGAGACAGGGAGGCTTGAAAAGAAACCATAGATATAGCTTCTTCAACCCAACGATCACTTTGCTATTCCCTCTCTCTCTCTCTCTCTCTCTCTCTCTCTGTCCTTTAGAAATAGAGAGATGGTTAGGAGGATTATATAGGCAGAGGCTTGTGCTATATATATGTGCGTGTGTGTATATGTTGATATATATAACTGCAAGGGAAGAATCTAAGTAAGGCAGATATGAAGGTAGAAAACTAAAAAATAAGGGGCCTAGTTAAGTATGACGTGCAATCCAAGTTGGCTCTTCAATTACTGGTATATATATATAATATATATACATTAGATATACACAAGAGTGCAACAGGATGCAGCAGCTCCAAGCTGGTGGGTTATAAAAGCCAAGATGTGAAATTATAACCAACTCAACCTCCCCTTTGGTCAAATACGCACGCACCTGATCTTGATGGCTCCAAAAGTACCCAACACACATCTGTATAATATTAATAATCTTAATTATGCTTACGTCCCATTACATAATCAAAGTCTGAAATTCTTGAAGGCATACGTGACCATATTAATGTCTGGTAAATTTCATAATGTTATTAATGCACGGTCTCAATGTCAAAAAAAAAAAAAAAAAATTAGTCTATACCTTCTTTTAAAGAATATATATTAGAAAGTTTGAGCTCACAACATTCTTCGCATATACTCTTTTAACTTTTTTATGCCATATAGATTTTGATATTTAAACTATACTATTATCGCTATAATATTATTTAATTATTTTTTTTATTTATTAAAATTTAAATTCAAATCAAGTTAAAGCAAGTTCAGAATTAGTTTTTTAAAACTTATATAAATTTAACCCTTTATAACTATATATATATATATCTGATGCAGTCCAAAAAAATTGGGAAAAGAAAATGTTGTGATCCCCATTCGTTAACTATAAAAGGTTATGCATCAAATGCACGGTCAATCAAATTGAAAATTAAATATCTTTTTTATATTTTCAACAAATTATGTTTAATTATTTTACATGTCTTAAAAGATGTTTGACGTTGTTTAAATAAATGTACTTGTAAGACATTGTGGTGCTTTAATAATCTACCAACCACTCTTTAAAATTTGTGAGATTGAAACAAATATATATATATATATATATAATATATTAATTTTAATTATAAAATAAGCAATCCGGAACACTATTTAATTTAATTCAAAGAGTAGAATTCTAAATCCGGTAATTGACTAAGTGCGCTTTTAAAATTGTTCAAAAATATCGATACATTAAAATCAATACCAAAATGTCATGATAGTTTGTGATATAATTTATTAGGAAAATGGTTGGAAAACTTAATTTGAAGACATTTAAGTAAAAATACAAGTTTTTTTTAATGATTTACCATGAATGATGCATATAGATATAATGAGATTTGTATAGATTAGATTAATAGATGTTATTAGCCAAGCCAGAAAGCCAAGAGAGGCAAATTAGGTTTAGGGGGGGTGGTACTAGTTATGAGAGGCGGTGAGAGGACAATAAATGACAAGAGTGAGAGTACAGTTGAAGGAAGGTTTCGAATGGCTATGGATCTTTAATAACATAATAACTCCAGCTTCCACAATTGGGTCACTCAAAGAACTACTGAACTTTTAAAGCTCTCAACACCCCCTTCATAAAAAATTAAAACACACACACATATATATATATATATATATATATACATGTCTCTCATCAATATATCCATGACCAAATTTAATTTAAATTCACTCAAAGGCTTTTGAAGCTATCAACAAACTCTCCCCTCGGCCATAAAAACAACTAATATCCCATGAGCTCAAATTTAATAATATCTTCTCTTCTCCCTCTTATTTATTTCTTTTCTTTTCTTTAAAAAAAAAAAAAAAAAAAATCATATCTTTCAACTGCTCTTCACGTACCAAAATACCAACTTCCTCCTTCCTCCATCTTCTTTTTCCTTCTAGTGCCATCCTAGTTACAAATACTACTGTAACATATCTTAAATTCAATCATCACATTTCAGAGAAGAAAATATTACCAGAGTTCCCATTTTAGCCATTTATTTCTTAATTGATCGATCATGCTCCTAAACCAAATATAGCCATTCAATTTAAGCTCACAATTATGATTCGGTTCGCGGTATTTATTATGATTAACCAATGCCTGAGACAACGGTACATATAAATTTAGTTGCCGATGAAAGTAGTGTAATATGAGGATTTCTATTTTAAGCGAGAAAGCAGAAGAGAATCAGAGGAGAAAATTGGTGTGAAAGAAGATGGTTTGGGGTATCCTTAGCATGTGCAATTGAGAGGATTATCCCTTAACCAAATTTCCCCAACCAAATATAAATTAGCGAGGGACCCTAAAATAGACTACACAGCAGATGATATAAATACAAAAACCATTTCGTTGCTAACTAGTTAAAACTCATCATAATCCACATTAATTAAACCCTCCTTTTATTTTTAATTTTTTTTTTTTTTTTAATTTCCCTCCGAACTAATTAAAGGGTAGTTTTGTAAGGTCGAGTTGTCTTTAAAATAATGTTGAAATGAGATATTCGATTATTAATTTTTTGGAAAATTTAAAAAAAAAAAAAAAAAAAAAAAAAAAAAAGGGACCAAAACCATTTAAGGGGATTGAGAGAGAAGTTTGAAAGAAGAAAACTCTACCTGCCTTCATTAACTCATCTTGAATTCACTTAAATGCAGAATTCAAGGATGGCCATTGAAACACCTTCACTTCCCTCAACATATTTCTTCATCACTCTCGCCACCGGCTTCCCTCTCTGTTAAATGCTCTCAACCCACCTCTGCTTTCCTTCATTTATGTTCTTCTCTCTCTCTCACTGTTTCAAAGTGTATGAGTTAATCACTTAACCTGATATGGGACTTACTGCCAGAATCTATGATTTTAGGTTTATCACTTATTACTAGAATCAATTCAATTTGGTTTTTATTAGTTTGGACTGGTAGGCGATTACATTCTGTTTCCTATCTTATAAACCAGTTCCATCTTCTACCTACAGTATTTTTGAGAGAAAAATTCTAAACGTGTTGATGATAAATGTTTAAGATCCAGTTTCTTTAGTCTAAATACATCATAACTGAATAAATTCAGGCAGATCACAATAACAATTAAATTCTTGGTCTGGCTAAATCAAATATAATAGTTTAGTTAATTGTTAACTCATCATACATTAATAAAATTACAAACTTCATATTTTTAATTAAATTTATAATAGTAATTTTTAAATAAATCACAATAATTTAAATTATTATATTAGTATTTTTTTAATTAAACTCTTAATTTCGAATTATCGAATAAATTAGATTATATATATATATATATATATATTGCGTAGTCTATGTTGAAGATGATAGAGCATAATTAGAGAGGGACAGGAGCTCTGATGTAAGATTGCATTGCATTATTACCGCACCTTTTGGCCCCATTAAGATTGCCATATGTTATGATAGGATGCCGTTTAAAACATTCCAAATCTAAAATTGTATGCTTAAAAATAACAAGTTGGTTAAATTATGATTAAACTTATTGAGTTGTGACGTCTGAAATATTGATCCGAAATCTTGTTTTCTTGATTAAATCTTAATCGTCGTGCTTCCCAACTAATAACAAGAAAATACCTACCAACATATATAACATATGCACATGAAAGAGATAAAATTGACATTAATCACACACAGAGAACGTAAGTAAATGCATAAATATATAGCATCTACTTATATACCATATGGTTGATGGATCAACAATCAACTGCAATATACATATATGTGTGTGTGTGTATTAATGGAATAATTAGATAGAAATTGTTTGATGATGAATAGGATGTGTGAGTAATATATGGTGGTCCAACTTAGGTACATTCTTGGTCATCGTACCTGGGTCGCAGGAAATGCACACACTTACTTACACTCATCTCTCCGTTGGTTGGTGACAGTTCTTAATTTTCTTATACATTTTGATTTTGCATATATATATATTCTTCAACTGCTTAATTACAATATGCATTCACTCAATTAATTAAGTGCCCAACCCCTGCGTGGTTTTTTTTTTTTTTTTTTTTTTTTTGAAGCATTAGTTTAATGTAATAGTTAATGGAATTACTGTCCGTAATAAAAATAGGAGGAGGAAACGTGAATAACAAAGTTAATGATGAGTCATTTATTAGGCATTCATAAATGGCCGTAGTTACTGTTTAAAATCGTAAATGCAATCCCAAGGACGCAGTAATGAATTAGAACCTTCCCCTCATCCATCAAGACATTAATATCCCATCCTATATACGTGTATACACATACACATTAACTACATAGGATCGGGGATTGCCATGTCATCACTCTTTCTGTGAGCTCCGTAGGACCTTTCAGTCTATATGTATCCCGCAGCGGTATGTATTTAAAGTCACTTGGTAGATTTTCAGTTTTAATTGGTAAAAAATGGAATGCAACAATTTATTTCGACTGGATATATATAATAATTGTGTATATGTGGTAAAGGTCCCAAACATATCATAATATGATCGAACGTATTGAAGCCTGTGTGTCGGTTCATTCACCGCTTGCTGCAACATGAAGAGATTGAACGCCCCGATCGCCCAGCAACGAAACACTATTAATGCTAATGAATAAGGGGACCTGCCAACTGGTACCTACATTTAATAAACTTACGCCATTCCCTGCTAATTTACGTTTACATCCTACCCCTCTATTACTTTTAAACATACATGAATACGTAGTCTAAAGTAGTATGTTCATGTTATTGAAGTTCAAGTTTTTATTATAATTCTAAAATATTTTCCTTTAAAAAAATTAATCTAATGATATGTTTCAAAAAATTATAAGTAGTTCTAATACTATAATTAGTTACGAAACTCAAATCAATTAAAAATAAAATATGTTAAGAAGTGTGATACTTAAAAAGTATGTTTCTTATTTTAAAGAAACGACTGATATTGTATTCATAATTTGTACTCTCAAGACAACAAATTATACTTTTTTTTTTAATTTTACATATCTTAATTCACGTAAAGTTAGGTATACATAGTAATCCGTTTAGTAAATTTTAGTCCAATTTTTTTAATAATTTTGTATACGATAACATCTATTTTCTCTTCATAATTGATTCATTTTATATAGTTCAAACTATTAGATAAAAGATCGATTTCTCTCAAATTGAATTTTATAATGTTAAATGTACATTACTTATATAAAATTTTTATAAAATAATAATTATCAACCAGCAGCTTAGATGAAATAATTATAAACTATGTAGGTTATAAAATTAGGGATTTAATTTGAATTTACTGGGTTATAAGTGTTTTTTTTTTTTTTTTTAATTTTTAAAATTAATTCAATCTTATTTTGTAATGTATTAAAGTTACTGTTACTTCTAATTTGATTTAATAAAAAAAATAAATATATAAAAAAAATATTAAACCATATGCCTTATTTATGCTCAGTTCATTGATACCGTTTAATACACAATGGATCAAGCTCACAAATTATGCTACACCATTGAAGTCCGCATCCAATTTCTTCTCCACTTGTAACTCATTTTTTCCCCTCTTTCAAAGTAAAACTTAATGATAACACATGCTTAATATAAGAGATATATATATATATTTGTTTGAGAATCATAATGCACATAATTATTAATATTCTTGCCATAGGTACTACTACTACGCATGGAACTCGTTTAAAGCCTAAGAAATGGAAGCTTGAAACAGATTCACGGATGTCAAAAGTCAGAGCCGTAAATCATCAGTCATCGAATATTTGGATTCGATACTTCAACACGCAATTCTATTGATCATACAACAGTCAACAATCTTTATGCTATTACACTTGATCAATTACATATGTAATACCTTAATATCTCCACCGTCCATATATTTACACGTACGTATACGTTGCATACATTTATTAAAAGTTATCTTAAATATTTCAAAGCAATAACTATGCACTCTTGAACAATCGATTCATTTGTTGGTCATGGTCCAATCTTAGATTCCTCAGAAACCTTTGGGTCAAATCTTTCACATTAATGATTTTTTTATATAAATCAAGGAAATTTCATGGTAATTATCGTCTAACTATATATATATATATATACATACGGGACATGTTTGGCTCTAGCTTAGAAAGTAATGCACATGGGTGTTAATTGCTTTTAAGAGTGTTTAATCATAGATAGTAAGCTCGATATAGATATCCAACCAATCTTATGAACAAAATTTAATTTAAACTACTTATTACAATCTCCTTGTGAAAATTAAACTATATTATTATAATATTTAATTTCATGAAAATGAGAGGTATGGGAGTTAGGTGTGAGAAAGTTGGGTTAGAGTTACTTACGATTTCTCTCGTCAAAATTAATTATTAGTAGTTGGGTAACCATCATTTTTAAGCTTGTCCATTTGTTTTCGGAAAATGAATTAATGTCGTATATATAGGATATATCATATATATATATATATATGGATAACTCGATTGATTAATTATAACCATACATCATGCACATATGTATGCATATATATATATATATATATATGTATATATGTGTATGAATTAGCCTAGCTCGCATTGTTATCAATGCTACAACACCCACTTCCTTCGGCCGCCATTTACAATATGACCTTGCTTTCATATTCATTATCTAATTGTGTCAGTCCATAAGATGTTTCATGATAATTGTTATGGTAATTGTCTATTCAATTTATATCCAAGGGAAATCAAGCACGTGTTTTCGCATTATAATTAAAAACAAACTGTGTTTGTAGATTTAAATTTTATTTTAACATGATATTCAAATAATTAGCTTTTTATTAATTGTAAATCATGCACATGTATCTTGGGAAGCAAATTACATAACTTAATGAAGAATTATTGTATATAAACCGCTACGTGTTACTTTATAAATTGTATTAGTAAATTTAAATTTTTTAAAAAATTATTGATAAACATGTGATTCAATATCAATATCTATATATATATATGTATACTCATTGCACATTTTTTTTTATACATATATAATTTATTCACGGTACACCTAATTTAATTGACATCCACCAGTTTAGGTCAACAGAAATTTGGTACCACTGTATTTGGATTTTTGAAGGAATTGCGTTTTTGACAGAGCCGAAATAGAGTGGTCCTAACCCTACATTGCTATTTTCCCTTGCTTTCTGCAAGAAATGCAGCCTTGTCAAAGTTTTTGAGGTAAATTAAAAGTAAAATAGGGTCTTAATGGCTTTTATTTTCTGCTAATTCTCTCATTTAATACATTGAAAAGTAAAGGGATTAGAAAAGTCACGCCCACTGTAATTTACATAAATATAGGACGCGTGCATATATAGAAAATGTATACAAATCATGTCCTCCCCATTAATAACCGAACATACCAAGCACAAGTACACGATAATTACGACAATCCAAATTTTCATTTAATAGGAAGTTTTTTGTTAAAATTTTATAATTTATACCTTAATTTTTATATTAATCAAATTATTAACCACATAATCAGGGTGGCTTTATATGATTTTTGGGAGGCTACCTGAATCATGAAAACTCTAACCTACACATTCATAAAGAGATGTGGAAATTCATACACCCTTTTAATAAAAATTTATACGTTTTTATAATTATGTAATACTTATAAATAATAACACGATCAATCTCTTAATTAAAAAGAAAAAAAAGACAATATGTATAATTTGACTCGAAATTTTATCATCTTAAAAAACTATAAAAGGGCTAACCATTTAATAACTAATAACATATTTTTTATTAGTGTTTTTCTTCTTATAAAAATAAATTTACAGTTGGTGTCAGAGTTTTAAAATTATAAAATTATTAAAAAATTAATCGCATATGTGCACCATCATATAGAGATAAAAATCGTATGTGTTAAGGAGTTATTATCAAATTAAACTCGAATTCTACCTCACCTTTCTGAAAATAAAACTTGAATATGATATGTTTGAATTATTATTAATTTTTTATTATGTTAAATTTATAAATTATCTTAATCAAATTTAATTTAATTATTTTAGTATATTAATAAAAATATATTTATATCATATTAAAAATATATTTGTTGATATACATGATATCATATAATAAATGTACACATATTTATGCTTATTAATATAACATATTATAATTTATAATAATAAATTATATATATATATATTGCAGTTCGGATTGGTTTTGGAAAACCGAGACTCGTCTCAGCCTGCCATCTTTTTCTTGTTAATCCGAATCCAATTTTACTCCAACCAGCATTTTAATGAAAAAAAAAAAAAAATCTTTTTTATCTTATTCTACTTGTTTAGTATTTTAATTAACGTTATTATTATTATTATATTTTTTAAAAAAATAAATCTTTTGTTCGGTGCCGAATCTGGTCTCAGACGGTGGGGCTAGAGTGAACCAAATGAGACTGGTTGGCTCAAATTTGTATAAACGAACCTGAGCCTCGAACATGTTGGCTCGGCCCAAGTCAAACCAAAATGTTTGATGGGCCACCTATTAAATAAATAAGCTCAGGATTCTTTTTCTCGTTTAAAAAAAGGGACTGTCCGCGTCCCCTCGTGTTCCCCCCTAAAAAAGGCCCTTGTCCATAAAACCATTCTACGCATTTATTCAGAAAACAGAAGCCAGAAAGAGAAGCAGATTGCAAATGTCGACGCTGAGAGTACCTGAATCTGTTCCCTCCGTAACCGAAGACTGTGAGCAGCTGAATAAGGCTTTTTCAGGTTTCTCCATTTTCACCTTTTGACTATTTTCATTTACATTACTTATTATATATGTATATATATTTTTTTGTTAGTTTCACTGAAAACTCTATTCAAGAAAGATGATCAATGTCGATCCACATTGATCATCTGGTCACAAAAGTCTATAGTTTTATAGAAATAGAAATAGAAATAGAAATAGAATATAATGTGTACTTGACTCGTTTAACCTACCTCGCATTATATTGCCTGATGATGATTCATCTGCATCGATATCTGAGCACTTATCGTCAATGCTTGAAGACAGACCGATTGCTCTTGGAGTAGTTGATTTTATTTTTTTTTTCTTTCACGAAAATTGAGGTCTTGTGTACTATGCTGACGGCCAATTGGCTTGTGTTCTCGTGATCCGATTGTATGTGTTAAATATTGATTTCATATGGCACTAGGAGGTAGCTGCATTTTCTGGCTGTCTAATCTTAATTTCACTCCGCATCAACTTTCATCTGTTAATTATGGCTTCCGGGGAAAAAAAATATTTTAAATCTTGTGGTTATAGGACTGCCTTTTTCTTTTTGCGAGCTCACAGAATTTCAATTCCAAAATCACAATTAAACTGTAGATGTCTTTGTACTCTTTTAAGGCATATTATACAATATAGTAACATACAAGTTTTAGATTGGTTAATTGATCTGGACTGGAGGAGGATAATAAGTTTCTGCAATACAAAAGAGTCTTTTGTTGCTGAGAGAGTGTTTTTCTGAATTTTATGCAAAGCTGGTATTCCAGTAAGGTTGCAACAGTTCGGCGTAAAAAATTGTGCTTTCCTGCCACTTTTTGTTTTGTCTCGCTCGAGCCTTGTTATAGTTGGTTGTTGTTGTGCCTGAGGAAACCGGACTCGACAACCACAAAATATGTATGCTATTAGGGCTGCAACTCCATTCCTTTGTGTTTCAAGTCAAAACCTTAGAAGTTCTTGGTTTTGTTACTTTATGTTCACATATTTTGATTGGGATGTTACTTGTGCTGAAACTCTCTCATATTTTAGTTGTCAAGCCATTTAATGATAATAGTGCAGGATGGGGAACCAATGAAGGTCCGATCATATCCATATTGGCTCACATAAATCCTAATCAATGCAAACTGATTTGCCAAACATATGCTGAAACTTATGGAGAAGATCTCCTCAAAGCACTAGATAAGGAACTCACTAATGACTTTGAGGTTCATTTCCAAATTCGCTGTATTTTTTAATACTGATAAGCTGGCAGTATGTCCATGAAAAGGAAGAATAGAGCTTATGTCGATTATCACTGCTTTCCTTCATGGTTATTAGGTGGACTAGTTATACGTTAGTACCCTAGTTATATATGTGGCTTATTCAGATTATTGAGATTTAATATTTAAATTTGTGGGGAATAAACAATAATTATTTAGAGGCTGATTACCAAAAATGTATTACCAACAGAGGCTGGTTCTGCTTTGGACTCTTCGACCTGCTGAACGTGATGCCTTTTTGGCTAATGAGGCAAGAAAAAGGTGGACTTAAAGTAATCAGGTTCTGATGGAAATGGCCTGCTCAAGGTCTTCAAATCAGCTACTCCAGGCAGGGCAGGCATATCATGCTCGTTTTAAGAGGTCTCTTGAAGAAGATGTTGCATATCATACAAAAGAGAATTTCCGAAAGGTAGAGCTTCTAGACTTTAGCACTTGAACAGGATATTGCTGAAGGTATGAAGATGGTTATTCAGAATTACGTATTATAAATAAGCAATGGTCATCCATAATCAGTTTCGTCATGATCATGTGTGGTTGTTTCTTCCTATAATAAACTATATGTTTGAGAAGGAGCAATAACCTTAATGTGTTTTTTTTCTCTTTAAGAGCTTGAATTAAAATTATTTTAACCTATAGACCTTCAGCTTGGATCCTTTCTTTTCGCTACAAGTTCAATGTCCCAATTTGCTTATTTGTTGTGGGTTGAGGAGACCACAAAAGCTGATTCCTATCATATGCTGCCTCTTCTCATGTATCTGTGCCTTACAGCTTTTGGTACCTCTTGTGAGCTCATATCGCTATGAAGGAGATGAAGTGAACATGACTCTGGCATAATCAGAGGCAAAGAAAATCCACCAGAAGATTTCAGAGAAGGCTTATGATTCTGACGACTTAGTTAGGATTTTAGCTACAAGGAGCAAAGTGCAGATCATTGCAACCTTAAACCGCTACAAGAAAGAATTTGGTAATGATGTCAACAAGGTCTACAACTGGGGTTAGTGATTACTGTTTTCTGATTCTTCAAGAATGATTTTTGTTTTCTGTCAGCATTTCTTCAAAGGCGGCTTTCTTTCTTGATCATCGTGGACTTGGGTAAACAGAAAATTTACTCATATGTTCTGGGTGGAGAACCTGCAGTGTATCCAGCTCCTTCGGAGGCTTACTGGTGCAGAACAAAGAGAGCTTGAACAAAATGTTTATTTTTCTTTGTTGATTTTTGCATCACTTGTCTTGAATTATGACTTTAGTTGACTTGGAGGACCTTAAGACTGATCCCAATGAAGAGTTCCTTGCCTTGTTGATGGCAACAGTAAAGTGCCTGACTCGTCCTGAGAAGTACTTTGAGAAGGTTCTTCGTCTGGCAATTAACAGGCAAGGAACTGATGAAGGAGCTCTTACGAGAGTTGTGGCCACAAGAGCTGAGGTCGACATGAAACTTATAACCGAGGAGTACCAGCAAAGAAGCAGTGTTCCTCTTGATCGTGCTATCACCAAAGACACCCATGGAGACTATGAAAAGATGCTTCTTGAACTGATAGTACATGATGATGCCTGAGTTGTTGGACTTACCTCATTTCTATAAATAATGTCCAAGCTACCTTGTCCGATGGTTTTCATCTTGCAAAAAAATTTAGCCTCTATGGTAGCCTTTTGTTTTGAGATTCTATGCTTTGTATGTCTCGGGGAACTTGGCTCTGAGTTATTAGTGACAAATAAGCACCTTTCGGTTTTTTAGATTTACCCAATTTGCGTTTCCTGCTGCCATTTTAGTATCATACCTCATCTATAGGTTGCACTTCGCAACTTTTAGTACTATTTTTTTGTCTGTTTGTAAATCCACAATTTTAATATTCTGTTATCACTATTGCTGTTCTTGTAAAAGTGCAATGATGGTCCTACTTTGTTAGGCAATGAGGTAAGTAAACAAATTAGAAGATCTTTTACTCCTTTTTTATGAAATATCACTTTTATTTCAGATAATTATATCAATTAATTCAGTTAAAATCTACCTGCTTTTTTTTTTTTACTTGGATCTAATCCTACTGTTTTTTTTTTTTTTTAATCTGGGAAGTCAACAACAGAATGAGAACTCACTCTGTCTTGTCCATAATCCAAGAGAAAAAGAGAGAAATTTATACCATGCTTTAAAATGACCAAAGCAAAAACCTGACAGTTACAATCAGTGTGAAATTCATATATCAATACATCAATAAAAAGACAACAAGACAACAAAATAATATAGGCCAATTTTACTTGAACCAAAACTCAACTCGCTTCTATGCTTTCCTCACCAATCAAATTCCTAGTAATTTCTATATCTGGCCTGCGATTATATAAGACTGATAAGTGAACAAACCTAGAACCTGACTTACCTAAGGAAGAACAACGACATCCTCATAAACATACATTACTTCTTCAAGAGGGAGAAAATCCTCCTGCAATATGGACTGCTGCGTAACATCGTGAGATCAGACTGCTTCAACCATCTTGAACCATGAAGATACCCCTGCTCAACACACAAACAATTATCATAGTACAAAAGAACTGGGGAAACAGTGATAGATTTTCTCCTCTAGACAAATTTGGAAAACAAAACCATTAAAGCGTGATAGGTTTTCTACTCTGCAAACCTTAGTAACAGCTAGAGCAGATTGAATGACATAGTTGGCAAATGGATCTTGCAACAAATCCTCAAAACGAGGCACTAAGAGCAATTCACGGATAATCTGTGCCCGACTTTCATCAACATGCGTGAGACATTTTTCAACCACATGGCTGCTAAATTTCTGCATGGAGAGGTGCACATAGTTGCCCTTAAACCGAGAGAGCAAGTTGGCGGCTGCACCAGGAATCTTTAGCTCTATGACATACTGAATAACATAATTTCTGCGTCAAAAAAAGAACAAGATATCAGATTGTTAGATGAACCTGAAGCAGATAATACGATATCTATAATGACTAATAAGGACACCAATGTAAAGGACCAAATCATTAGGCAGGAAGTGGAGAGAGTTTTTTATGCTGACAAGTTAAAAAAATAGTTGAGAACTAGGAGCAATAAAGCCAAACGGAAAATGGACTTAAAGCATAAGTGTAAGTTGTGATGATCAAATCGACATAACTCAACCTAGAGTTGTACTAAAGTTCCAACTTTTCTCCAAGAAAACATGACCAATAGCCATACTTGAGAGGGTAGTACAGGAAACACAATTTTATTGAGAAGACGGAGCATGAACATGGAACTTAAAGAATGAACAACTGAGGATGTCAATACATGCTTTTAGAAAATCCACAAGAAAAATAGATTTCGACCCAACTAACATGCTGCATTATATGCAAGAACCCATAACATATATCATTCACAGCAGCAAATATTATGATTACTACAGAAAGAGAAGAAATGTCAAAAGATATTGAACTAATAGTAGCAATGAACCATTCTGTAAATCTAGTTATTGTATCAAATGAATTCACCATTGTGGTAAAATTAAACAGTTTTGTTATTGAGTTGTCAATCAAGGATTCAGATCACTGTTACCAATAAATTTTAACATTAAAAGAATTGTAGAAATTCAAGAAGCAGCTACTTATTACAAGCCTATAGAATGTTATGCTGAATAGGAAGATTTTAAAGTGGATCCGATGCAAAACAAACAAAAGAAAATAAATGAATAGGAAGGTTTAATTTCTTTTTTCTAGTTCCGGAAAGTTTTATAATAAAGAAAAAATTGAAGATTTATTTTTATTTTTCAGAGTATTCTCATAATTCTTTCTACTTTACTTATTTCTTACTTTCTATATTTCTTATTTCAATTGTATTTTGTTGCTTATAAATAAGGTACGCAATTTAATTCTATATAAACTATTCATGATTGTTGTTCAAATATTGAAATATTATTTTAATTATAGAAATCCAAGATTTCCAAAATTTAGTTCTTCTTCAAGCTTTCTTGTCCTACATCAGGAAATGCTTATAGAAGATGGTATGGATCAACCATACCATTCAGCAAACTACCAACAAGAAAACTCAAGTACAATCGCTTGGAATCTCACATTTGTAGCATTTGCACAGTCAATACAGGATCAAAAAAGAAACAAATAATTTGAGGGTGCAGGCAGAAGAGGAAACCATACTGAACAAAACACTTTTGATGATTACCCGTAAGGATCTTGTGCAAGAAGAAGGGCATTTCTGGAAATTTCTGTGATTAGCTCATCTCGCTGATGCAAAGTGGAATGAGCTATGCACCGTTGCAGTACACAACATCCATGTCGATGGGTTGCTATATTAACACATGACTTTGTGGCAGCATTGAAAATAAACTGTAACAGGTGACAGAATAAGCTAACCAAGAGTCTCTATCTGTTCTTTTTTTAAGCAATTATATATAGATGTATGTACTAACGAAATTTTGACTCGGCAAATAACATGAAAGTTCTTAGAAATTTCAGACACTTGCTAAAAGAGCATTATTCATCCAATGATGATAGGTTCAGGTTAGCATGTCTTCATTATTTCTCTAGTGAAAGGGGAGAACTCGATTATCCAGCCATTCTTAAGGTACGTTAAGAGAAGTATTGTTGGTTATTAGTTTTGATTTTAGAATGGCATTTTAACCCTCCAAAATCAGAAGTTAGCTGACAAACTAAATAGAACATCCCCTTATTGATTAAGTAGCACGATTATGTGAGTAAAAGACTCTGCTATAACAAATACCAAATCAACAAAATCTGATATAACGACACAATCCGGGATCGTCTAGATTATAGAAAGCAAAAATGGAAAATACCTCATTATCTTCCATGCTAAGAAATTGCAGACAACGCTGTATCACATGATTTCCATTCAGATCCTTGACGAGATCCAGAAAACCAGGTTCAAGAGCGGATTTAACTAATGAAATTTGCTCCCTGGTTCTGATGGTTTTAATCAATTTCTGTACCACGCGAGTGCTAGCAACCCAAAAACAAATCTCATTTAGAAATAACAAATGCTTGCAAATGATATCATACTTCACCAATTCTAGAAAAATTATTAAGCCACATGTAGAGAAAGGTACCCATATGTGTTCAAAGAAACTCTGACAAGGCATCCTGGTTCTTTGGTCACCATGAGCAGAATCTGCATTTTTTGTTCTTCACTGCACACATCCAACAACTTCTGCACAAGATAATTGCCAAATGGATCGACCATAAGTTCTGCAATGTGATCAATAATCTCACTATATATTATCACCACATTTGAAAAACTTCCTTCCTCAACGATCCTCTGTAGTAAACGGCAGCCATTCTGGTGTTTCGCCATGAAATACACAGAACCTTGGACTTTGGTCATGGAAGGTTGAGCTGGTAGGAACTGAATATTCCCATAAGTAATCGAGTTCCACCCAGTTTCGGATACTCCGTGATTGATAAGATTATGTAACTTAGAGCTTTCCTCCTGTGTATTACACATTACAGTCCTGCTGGGGAAATTTTTCTTCTGACTCTTTGAAGGATCATGAACTCCACTGACTGCATATTTCAAGTCTTTTCCTTGTATGATTAAACTATCCTCATAACTAAAACCATCTATATCCCCTGAACTTCTTAGAGATGCAAGAGATGTAGGAAACCTATTCTTTGGTTTCACAAAAGTGCTCTCATTCAACGATGAATTCATCAACAACGCCAGATCGGGGTGCATTGAGTCAGGAAAAGTCAAACGACCAGTGACCCCTCCGTCTCCAATATTGTGGACAAAGGTATCAGCAGACCAGGGCTTGTAAACACTAGGCCAAAGACCATTTGGGTCTACGCCATTGCACAGATTATTTTTATCAGCATAACAGGACACATTCCCATTGACACCCGAAGAACCATCAGTAAACCCAGGCCAAAGACCATTTGTATCTACGCCAAATCGCCTGGTTTGGTCAGTACCATGCTCTTCATCTCTAATATGCAGTCTATCTAGATATCCGCATAAACTGAGATGACGTACCAACTTTTCAGTATTGATGTTCTTCCGACAACGAGAATCAGGTGACTTGGAGCTGTACCATCGTCCATTAAGATAATGGTTAATTGGCGGTTGATATCTTGTCTCCTCAAATGGACATGAAAATGGTGATCCGTCAGCAGATATGCAGAAGCCATTAGAGAAAGAACTTGCAGAACAGCACTGTGACCGCGGAGATTTTCCGCCCGAAGAAGAGTCACCAATCACCAACTCATTATGACGAAGATTGAGACATGGGATTTGAGGGATATCAGGGGACAGAGTCTCCAGCTCTCCATACCTTCTCATGTTCTCTATAATCTTCTATTTCTTCTCTTTCTCAGCTACTTTAAACATATCCGACGCGAAAAGACAAATATATATTATATATAGCAAAACAAGAATTTCAGTAAATACTTCAAAAGGATATTCAAAAACCTACAACGCACGTCAGATTTCTACAAGGAAGCCAAAAGCATTTAAAATTTACGAGCATCGAACGACTGCATGCACTTTATCATGGTTTCATATGGCATAGGAAATGAGAAATATAACACCGAGAACAAACAAATTTTATACACGTACTATATCGAGTGATATTACGCTGGCTGCCTTTCGCGAGATGAATTGAAGATGGAGAACGAGAGAGAGAGAGAGAGAGAGAGCGATGATTTTGTCTTTGACGGTTACATAATAAAAAAATTGGGCGTACGGTATGTTGTCGTTGAAGCTCACACCATTACAATGAAGTTGTGGCGGCACGGCGCAGTCTCGCACAGGAAAGGCAGAGAGTGACAGACTCTCTGGCTGCTGTACTCTCTGTCCGACAGTCGGCCATTGCCAAGTTTTTTATATTTTTATATATAATATATAATATTTTATATTCTCTGAAACAGAATGCTAACCTCCAGAGGAGAGAAAAACTGCTTGATTTTCTGATTTAGAGTTGATCGGTCTTCAATTTGACTTGTTTGACATGTAACTCCTATTAAGAATTTTTTTAATCCACCGGATCCATTTGGGATCGAGAATTCGAGATGAAGCTCCCAAAAATAGGAGAAACCAGATTAATAGCCGTAGGTTATGGTAAATTTAAGCTCATAATGTTGATCCTTTGTTTCTTTTTCACGAATTCAATGTCAGTATTTAAGGACTCGCATTCATGATTAATGCAGTTACCCCCAACTCACAGGAATACTTCCTAATATTTTTGTAACGAAAGATATGATATTTCTTACTTGGAGACTTAATGCAGTGGCCATGTGCCTGTGCAATAAGCGCGTTATAAGTAGAGCCGAGCCAACTGCTAAGCCACCTGATAGAATTGAAGTTTTTCCTCAAAGTGGGCAGAATGGGACCATGAATGCTTGACGCGCAAGATACAGTCTCTAGCTGTCCACTGCTTTCTGGTTAGTTTCAAGTGCGTTTTCCACTTAACGAAATAGCCAGAATTTTGCAGGTGCCTACCTGTTGGATCATTTTATGGACTATGATGGCAGACTCCTCAATATTGGATTAGCTTGTTTTGTAATGGTGGAACAAAGCAACACCGACCCCCAATCCAATAAACCCACTACATGTACAAGCGAATTCATACAAATAAAAAATGTGTTGAATCACCATTTCGGATTGAAATTTTTAACAACCGATTTAAATAAAATATAATATATATATATATATATATCTTCCTGACATTTCAAAATATCAACTGATCAAAATGCTCCATAATTAGGGTATGCTTGGTTAGTTTCTTTTACTGGCTTAGATGAGACGTGCAAGTAATAACAGAAAATAAATGCAATCCTCATCAACAATAATAATTAACACTTGTTGTCTAAAGACTCACTGAACATCATAAAATTATGGATATACAAACACAAATTAGCAAAAAAGTTCCAAGCTTTTGATTGATATGTTAAAAACCTAGAACATAATTCCCAAAAACCCACAATGCAAGGTCAAATAACATATAATCGCACCTCCACTAGGAATATAACACAAAACCAGACACCAGGTAACAAAATAAACAGAGTTAGATCTAAGTTGTTAAACCAGTGCAATGCTGCTCTCCCCGCCTGGGGGCTTGCGCACACCACCTAGGTAGTCTCGGGACTCAACCTTCCCATCAGCAAATATGTCACTTCCACTCATCTCCTGGAGCTTTGCCCTGCTTAGTGGCTTCTCAGCAGATGTTGCTGGAACATCGCCCTTGAATATATTATTTCCCGAAAGCTCAGCAAATTTCTGATTATAAATTTTCTTAGCTGTCTTCATCCCAGGTTCATTGGTGCTTTGTCCTCCTGTAGCCTATAAAATTCAATCCAACACAAAATATCTAGTTAGAATTTTAAAAAAAAAATCATTGAACATTCATTGACAATGGAGCATATAGATAAAAGATACACATTCATTGTGGTGAATGTAAGGTACAGTGGTTGGTCAATGGCTGGCTACACATCAAACCACAAAAAGTAAAATCAAAACATGAAAAGAGTATTCGAAATGTCAACACTAGCTATGCTGGCCCTGCAATTCGACTACCCAACCATCAAAACCAACTTATCCATTAACATTCAATCTAAGTATGGCAGATTAATGGCTACAATTGAACCACAGAAGTAAAATCAAATTATGGAAAGAGTATCCAAAATGTCAAAACAATTCGATTTCGCTACTATCAAAACCAACTTATCCATTGACAGTAGGTAAGACTCAGTACCCCAGCACAACCAGATCTGTTTCCTAACTATCCATAAAAAAAAAAAAAAAAAATTATTGCAAACAAAAGAGGTTCATAAACTTCCTTGCAAGCCAGCATGTTTTTTTCTACATACAGCAAACACACAATTAACCTTGCCTCACAGGAGTTTGAAAGATGTGCTTACCTCGCTTGTGGCAGGTTCTCCCATGTCAAAATTGTCTCTTAAGGCCAATGCTCGAACAGCTGGCCGTGGTACTATTTCGGGTGGAGGAGCAAAGATGTCATGTCCGCTGAGCTCCTTGCATTTCGCATCAGAAAGCTGCTTCTTCAACTTTGCCTCTGCCTCACTCTCCAAGGTCCCACTAAGTTCACGCTGCTTTGCCACCTCAGGCAATGAGGTAGGCTTTTTCAAAGAAACACTCTCTTCCTCCCCAAATGAGATATGACTGATTCCAGCAAGCGCTTGCTGCATGCCAAACATAAGGATAGATAAAACTTAGTCACCAGATTAGGAATCATTTGACACCAAGCATTGAAATGGCATATAAGAATATGTGCAAACGATGAGATTCAAATCCCCAAAGCTCCAACAGATACCTGGTATATACGAACTCCTGTCCTGCTATTTGGAGTAGGATTGGCACTACCAGACTCCAAAGCATCCTCTTCTTCGTTTGCTGAAAAAATGCCACTACCAGTCATCTCCTTTATTTTATATCCTGAACAAGGTTTCCTGGAAATCGCAGAGTTAACCATCCCAAGAGCTTTAGGGGTAAAAAGTGCACAAATAAGTGGTAGTCATCAAGAAATGCAAAATGATCCAACAAGGGGATCAAAATTTGCGAGTCCAGACTAAATTTGAAACTTTGTTAATATGTTCTATTGCCACTCATCTTCTTCATTTTTCCTTTTAAAGAGAATAGGAGATTAAAAAAAAAAGAAATAATTGCTCCACCATGTTGCAATAGAGACTGAGAAAATGGCCATATTACCTTCGGCTATTAGATTGGCTAAATTCTACCAGACGGATCTATTTAAAACGGGAGGAGGCTGCATTCAAACGTTCGCTTTTCAATATCAATAGAAAAATTCTTGGTCACTTGGTTCCTATAAAATTACCATAAGTAACAATTCCAAATGCTATAACCAAGTTACAGGAACTTAGACTCAGCGACTTGACTTGGTCACTTGGTTCCTATAAAATTACCGTAAAGTAACAATTCCAAATGCTATTACCAAGTTACAGGAACTTAGACTCAGCGACTTGACTTGGCTCCAAGTCAACTGAGACAAGAAACCATTTTCAGAACTGTAAATCGCAGGTCATGATTCTTTTCCATATAAAATGTGATCACAAGCACACAGGACAGATCGATTAAGCAGAACAATTAAAAAGAGCGTTCAAATTTTTGAAGTTTCGAGACAAGAAACTATTTTCAGAACTGTAAATGGCATGCGAGGGAGAGAGCGTGCAACGGCATAAAAAGAAATGTATTTATCAGAGGACGGAAAAAATCGTAAATATCGCACAAAATGCACGACGACAAAAAAGAAGAAAAAAAACAGCCAGCTCCACGTAGGAGAGCATTTATTACTATTTTTAATATTTTCCGACTGAAGAAAAAAGAAAGCCGACGCACTCTTACGACTCAAACCACAAACCAAGAAAAATCTAAAATCCTTAGAGAAAATTAATCAAAATTTTCGGAAAGCACCAAATGAAGCAGATCTCACCTTTTGTTTAAGCTCTCAGTCTCCTCATCTGTCACTTGACCTCCGAACACCACCTTTCGGATGCCATCAGACGGCTAAAGTAATTTTCCGTAAAACAAAAATTAAGCCATTAGAGATCAATAAAAGGATAATTGAATCACTGTAAAACAAAATGAAACAGAAAGAGTGAAGAAAACAAATAAAAAGTTGTACCTGATGAGAACGAACGGCGGAGCGAGAAGCAGCGGAACCCAGGGCAGGGGAATCTGCAGGCGGATTCTCGGACCACGTAAGCAGATCTGCGGTCGATGCGTGTGGTTTCCTGACGGGAGTGCTTCTATCCATTTTCTTCCCTTATTAAATTCTGCTAAATTACTCTTCCCGTTCAGTCTACTCTCTCAAAGTCTCTCGCCGAGAATCAAATGTTCAAGTGCTGTAGAGGGAGAAAGGTTCCTCTCTTCTTACTCTTCCTCCTGCGAACAGATGCAAAAGCACTGTTTTCTGTGTAACAGCTTTGGCCCTTTGTTGGATGGATGGATCTGGAGAAAATGACGATGGTGTCCTCGCTCGACCTCTGGAAGCTTCTGTTGCTTAGCTTGTGTTTTTGATAATGGATGCTTTGCTTTTGGGAGGAGACTTTTTAAAGGGATTATGAGTAGTAGCTACTCTTACTCTTCTTCTGTTTTAAAACGAAGGAAAATAAATATGTGGAGAAGAAATATATATATATATATATATATATATATATATATATATAAGCGTCGGCTTTCTCTCTACACACCCAATTTTTGAATCTTGTACTGCACATGAGATGAGAGCTCTCTCTCTGTTCTTTTTTTTCTTTTCTTTTTTTTTTTCTAATTTTTAATTTTCCTTCTCTCCCTCTTTTTAATGCGGAGCATGTGCATTTGAATCAACTGCCAACTGCCGGTCACAGTCGTCATCCTATCTACTCTAGCCGGTTTCTCTAAACTAATGAAAATTGTTAGTGGAGTAATAATTTACCGTTGTCTAAACTTTAATTTTGTTTGTGCTAAAAAATAGGTCTCAATTGAAATCCAATTAAAGGCCGTCAATAAATTGGGTGTCTAATTTCAAAATAAGTAAAAAAAAAAAAAAAAGCGAATTGCAAAAAGGGGGGAAGTAGATTACTCTGGCGAAACTCTCGTTGGTTTGGCGTCATGGTTGAATTGGCAATCGGTAGTTTCTACATTTGTCGCAAGTCACAAGCTGTGTAAGCTCGCTCTCGTGAGGTTCACAGTAAGTCAAAAGTTATTTTCTACTCCTTTAAAAAGAAAATCCATTAACCATGAAAACAATCAAAGAATTATAGAATGTGATTATTTTACCACTTGAAACGACATCATTTTTGTGGACCAGAGATGAAAAAAGTTCACACGTGCGATTAAGTGAATGAGACGACTCCATTCCCGTAGCTGAACACACAATTTTTAGTCACGGTAAATTTATTATATATATGTATGTACACGTCAACTTCAAATTTCGAGAAAAACAAAAATAATAATTGGAGCGGAGAAAAGAGTGGTAACGAAGAGGGGCATTTTTGTCATTGAATTATGGTATTTAGCTAGCCGTTATAACTTGTGCGGTTTATATAATACGGCGTTTGACGTAACCAGCTATCCGTTACAGGAAAAAAAAAAAAAAAGATGTCCGTTAGTTTTCCATCAAAAAAAGGTATGGTTGGTTTTTGGTGAAGATTAATCTTTCAAAAAACGAATCATCGAGTCATTTGCGCCGAGCACACGAAACGGGATTTTAAAATTTTAAATTTCATATGCTAATTTACTAAAAACTCCCCTTCAAAACTACAAAACTACCAAAAACCATTTCTACCTGTTTGAAATTTCCCCCCCTAATTTTCAAACTTATTATAATGGAAATGGTTTTTCTCGGATAATTAAGTCATTACAGTTTTTAAGACATAAAATTTTAGAGAACACAGAAGATACAAATGTTTTTGTTTCTAATAAAAAGTTCAGGGACCTAGATAATGCTACTATTTTCCAATGACATTCTCATTATAAAATTGTAGTATATTTGGAATAGTATGAGATGTTATGGCATTATATATATATATATATTTTATATTGAAATTTAGCAACATGGTAGTAGATTATTGTTTTGATTGATTGTTATATTTTATGGACCAAATTTAAAATTTGTGATACTAAATGATCGAAATGAAATAACGATGGCATTTGTGTTATTAACTTCATTTGATGTAGTTTTGCTATCTAAATATTTCAATTTTATTAATATCAATTTAACATTTTAAAAAATCAAATAGAATTTTCTTTCGTTTTAAAAAAGAAAATAAGAATAAAGGCACCAAAATGGTAAATATTTACTATACTATAGTTAGAGTTTATTTATGTATTTCTAAATACTAATTTGTTTTGATAAGAAAAAAAAACAGTTATTTTTGTTAATTATATATATATATATATTCTTTATTTCATTATTTAAAAAACTTTATTTTTTATGTTTATTATGATATTTATATTTTAAAATAGATAAATATAAAAAATACTTACTAATTTGACTTTTAACTCGAATATTATATCAAACTATTTACTCAAATATATATCTGTAAGAGAATAACATAATAGAAAAATAAAATTAACTCACTAATTATAATATAGACTTAAAATAATTTAATATTTTTAATGAAAATTCACATACTTACTTTTTTAACATGAGATATATACACATTAATAATAACATCATATTTTTATATAATTTTATAATGATAACACATTAAACATACATAAATCATAGCTTGAATCTACAATTTCATGTAAAGTGATGAAATTACTAATTATCCAGCAAATAAATAATTGCTTAAAATAATTTAATATTTAATGATAATTATTGATAATGATGATTTGAGAATCAAATATATTAAAATATAATTTGTTTAATAATAATAAATGTCTTAAAAAATTAATAGTGAATCATATTAAAAAAGTACTTATAGCATTTTTTTCTATAAATAATTCAAAATACTTTTGTTCAAAGTTAGAGATATATAAATGTATTGAGATTTTAATTGTGAGTCAACTAATTGCATTTAAAAAAAATTACTTATTTTGAAAAATACTTGTAACTAGTCACACAGAGAAATGTATAAAATATACAAAATCAATTATAATACTAAAATGTATTATAATTTGCAGCCTAATGCAAACTCGGAATCATCAATGAAAATGCATGGATCTCATCATTACGAAATTTTTAAAAATGAATTTGCATTTATAAAAACTTTAAAATAATTAGAAGTAACGAAAAGTAAATTAGTGTATAAAATAATTATGTAGGGCCCACAATAAATAATAAATTGAATAAATTGAAAATAATGACAGTCCATATAAAATAATTGAAATGATATAATATTTTTGTTGTAAATTTAACATAACGTAAATATTGTTTTTTATCCCATTTAAATAACAATAATTAAATATTAATTTATATTTAATTTTTTATTTTCAAATATAAGCTTACAATAATTTTTTTAGTACCGATATAATTATTATTTTGATTAAGTTAAATTTTTTAATTATTGTAATTTTATTAATATACTAATAAATTGTGTATTTAATTATGCTGAATCAAATATTACGAATCATTTATTGTCAACTTATAATACACATATAATACTAATAAATTAAGTATTTAAGTATATTGAATTATATATATATATAAAGTGATTAAGTAAATTCATAACACATTTATAAAGAGATATTAAATATTGGATCAAGTTAAATCAAATATTATTAATTAATTATTGTTAACTCATAATATATCAAATAATATTAATAAATTAAAATTTAACAATGATAAATAAAATATTATCAATTTATAATATATTTATAAAAAAATGAATTTTATATTTTTAATAACATTTAATTTTATAATATTTAAATAAAACGTAATATATTTTAACTATATTATAAAAAAATTAGTAAATTAAGTTAGACATAGAAAGAAATAAAGAAATGGAGAATCTTTTTCTTGAAGAAGCCATAACGTCATGTTTCCTAGGTTTTATGATTTATATATATATTATCTTCCATCCATTTAATAATATAATATAATATAATATAATATATTGTTAGTGTGGCGGTTGAATCCCATTCCCTAAATTCCTTAAAAGAAACAAGGATCTTTATAATGGACACAACAAGTCGTGCATTAACGAAACATCATTATTATGTACATAAATAAACTTAATAAAAAATTAATGCACTTCATGTGACAAAAAATTCCACTAGGCCTGTGTTTTGCTTATTAATTGTGAAAATTTTGTTAGAGAAAAAAAGATAGAGAAGAAGTTATCTTATGGTAATTACTGAGAAATGATCAGAGCTATTCACCTACTTGAATCTTTTAACCATGAGTAGTCTTAAAATATATTTTTTATTCAATCATATTTAAATTTTTTAAAACTTATTAAAAAAAAAAATTAACCGCATTTTTTATAATTATTTATTTCAAACGTCATATTTTAATGATATTTTTTAAAATAAAAAACCCCCCATCCATTTAGTTTGATTTAATTTAATTATTTGCTTTTTTCTAAAAAATTATTTAATTTATTATAATATTGTCAACCATTACCGGAGTTCTTAAGGGGAAAAAAAAAAGTGAAACATATAGATGTGTCGGCAGGGAGGAAAGTTGGGTTTCAGTTTTAATAATCCAAAACGGAGCAATCAGCCGACGGAACCACTTGTCATGTTCAATAGATTCAATAGCCCGTGTCAAATGATTAATTCAAGATTTGAGCTAAAAAAAAAATCAAGAGATCTTAAATTCTAAAAGTTCCAAATAAAATAAAATATTTTATTACTAATTTTTTCTTCAAATATATTAAACTTTTTAAATCAAAACAGACTATTCTCAATCACGGTGATTATATCCCGATTCCTCCTATTCAAGCACATTCGGAAAGAAGTAAAAGGATTTACACGCCCACCGTGGGGCTCGAACCCACGACCACAAGGTTAAGAGCCTTGCGCTCTACCGGCTGAGCTAGACGGGCTCCTTGTCTATTCCGCTATACAAAATACTACTCAATTTTATTTTCTCGAAAATTAAAACGATTTTGTAATTGTTCAGTTGGATAACTTTCCATAAACTTCTAGTTCCAAATGCGCTCTCGCGTCCCTCTCCCATTCACAATTTCGTGGTTCAGAGTTCGATAGAATGGCCTCAGTTTTTACCAGTAACTTTGCATCTATATTCTTCCTCTGTCAACGCAGGAAGA